>CM012451.1:33265324-33301026 GCA_003999625.1 Oryzias javanicus
AGGTAAATACAAACATAATTGTGTTTCTCTTAATTAATGTTATTAGGTTGCTCATGTTTTTGGATGAACATCATATCCGTGTTGGTGTCTCCAGCGCTTTAGGTTCAGTTCCTGTGTGGCTCCAGGATCGGGCCAGCAACAGTTTGTGTGGCTGTTTGTCTGATTGTATGAACAGTTCGTCTTCAGACAGATATCCTCAGATCATTGACATCATTGCTGCTTGTCTGGATGGTTTCTTGCTTGGTGAGTATTTCTTTACTGACTGCTACAGAAACTGGAAGTAAAAAAAAAAAACAAATAAACATTTTAAAGCCCAGTTCAATGAAAATTGTGTTTTTAACATGTTCTTGTTGCATTATTTGTACAATGAATGACATATATAAAGAAAAATTATGCTTAAAATGGCATTCCTGAGGGTTTTTTTTCAGATAATTAAGAATCAGGAGCAGATTTAAGAATGTAGCGTATATTTATGATGTAGAAAATACGGCTGCACTCTGATGCATCCACTTGTAGACCAATGGATCCAATGAACGTCTTTGTTTTTCTCGTCTGAGCTGTAATCTGGACCAGAACTTTACGGCTGGATAGCAAAGCGGGAGAGAATGTAAACAAAGATCTTTCAATTGTGGGTGACAGGAAGGGGGAGCGGTGTTGTTCCACATCAGCACACAACTCAGAGATGAATTTCTAATGAACTCCTGCTGCTTTGCTTAATTATTATGTTTTAGAAAATTACAAGTTTTTAAAATTTTGGCTGAAAGTGTCATATTTATAAGTAAATGCTTTAAAATAGATATAAATTATGATCAGAGTTGGTTTTTGACTTTTAATTTTCACCACAATTAAATAACGCTTTTTTTATCTTATTTTTCTAGGTGAGAAGTGCATCAACAAGCTTTTACCTGAAGGTTTGTTTCCACCTTAATTAAATCCACTCACGACAAAGGCTGCATTTATATCAGGTTGTAATGCCTTTATTTTTTTTAGTGCTGAAATTTCTTCACAAGGTTTTGGAAGATTACCCTCTGCAAAACAGGTACAGACATTTCTTTTCTTCCACATGTAGACCTTGAATCACGCGAGTTCTGTAACACAATTTCACCATCTTTTGTAAAAGTAGAGAAGTAGATAAAAGATTTTTCTTTTTCTCCACAGTTTTTGTGCAGCTGTTGTAAGTGAAAAAATGATTAGTTGCTCAATCAGGTTTACACAACTGGTGAAAGATTTTGGTTGTTTTGCTGGAAACTGATTACTATAAAGTTCTGTTTTACTCTGAAAAGAAATGATAGTCAAAACTAGATATTGGAGAAATCCTGGAATCAGTTATGGATCAAAACATTCAGAGGAGAAACGGACCATCAGAAGCTAGATACATTTTTGTTTGAGAAATTGCACAGAAAGTTAAAGTTTTAGGAAGAACTGTTTCTTCTAGCATCAAAACTGTGGGAACTCTAATAGTAAGAGGTTTTAGTAGACCCAGAGAAAGAAAATTTACACTTTTTTCAAGAAGAATAAGCAAAAAACTTTGCCTTAGACCACAAAAGGTTACTTTAAAAATTATTTTCTTTAAAGAGTTTAGAACATTCATGCCTGTAGGTTTATAAAGATGTTCATTTATTCAGCAATGTATTAGTCGGTCGACTGAGCGTTAGCATTAGCCGTCCTATGGGAATTTCCATTAAACATTAGCATCAAAGTAGTAGACTTTAGCTTTATGTGCTAAATCAATCTATATTTTTATGGATCGATCATTGATCTATAAAGCTTAAATTGGTTCAAAACGATTAATCGATTTTATCAACCCAGCCCTGGTAGCTCCTCCTACAACAAGAGAAGAACCAAAAGCATAAACCCAAGCTTGCCAGAACTTTCTAAGGACAAAACCTTGAAAACACAGAGTGTGCAGACTTGAAACCTATCGATCCAGACCTGTAATGCTGGAACTGGAAGTCCTCGACCGAAGCCAGAAGTCCACCCATACTGCTCAAAAAAACGTTATTTTGACTGGCGACCCTAATAGTTAGGTTTTTTCCTGTTTATAAGATTTTTTTTAACCGTTTTTTTAGGTTAGGGTAAGTTGTATAATTACTGCTGTCAGACGGCATCATGTCCTTCTCCATTGATCTGCTTTCGGACGGATGTTCAGCTGGTAATCTGTAAGAGATGGAGACTTTGATTAATTAAAATTTTATTTTTGAAGCTCCAGCTGCTTATTTTTGTGGCCATCTTTAAATGTCAGAGTGAAACAAACATCAAAGTTTACTGTAAAACGTGACAACTTGTGACCCTTGGTGTTTGGATCTCTGCTGCCCCCTGCTGTTCTCTTAGGGGTCTTTCAGGCCGTCACATCGCCCAGGCCCAGCTCATGCAGTCCTGCCTTAATGCGGTGAAGACCTCCATGCTGGTGCTTCAGAGATCTCAGGAGAGCTTGAGTTCAGCTCTGCAGGCGGAACGTGATGACAGCAGACTGGAGGACACGCTCTGCAGCCTGCTGGGATGCTACATCCACATCCTCACTGATGGTGGGAAACAGTTGAGCTTCTCTCCAAATGTTACTCACTGAAGACATCGACGTTTCATTTGTCTGTTATGACGGATGTTCTGACTCTTCTCTCCTTCAGAGGAGTTCATTCAGTCGGTCCAGAGTACAGCGGGGATGGCGGTGGTGTTGCTGATCAGGTCTGTCATGGGGGCTGGAGAAGGAGTTGCTGCTGTGGTGAGTTTGTCTTCAATCCTTTTATTTATCAACTTAAAAACAGTGAGAATCAACAAAATAAAAAATAAAAAAAAGAAAAAGTCACGTTAGTCATCAGCATCAGCTTTTCAGTTATTGTTTCTGTAAGAAAAGTCTTCTCATTGATGTAGATGTTCTGTTTGTCAGCTCCAAAGTGGTTCAGAGTCTGCTTCTGCAGGAGCTTCTCGGGAGTTTTTCCCTCCAGAAAACCCTTCAATTAAACCTTTTGGTCATTTGTGTTTAAAGCCCCAAAGGACAATATACTATAGAGCATCTGGTTTTACTGGAATGAGAAGAACTTAACTGGATCTTAATGATCTGAAGGGGTTGGACTTTGAAACAAACACTTTCTTGACTCAATTATTATTATTTTTTTGTATCGCACATTGTGATGACTGTGATTGTAAATGGGCACTTCAATGATGAACTGATTTGAACACCAACATATTTAGATGCCAAAGTAAACGTCCTTTCAACAGAGTAGAATGAAGGAGTTTCAGTGTAACTTCAGCACAGAGCAACAGAAAAGGTGATAATGGAGAGAAAAACTCAGGAGGTCAGGAAGAACCACATGATCCTCTTTCATGATCATTTAGGGTCTTAGAGGAATGAGGCAAACACGATGAAACTTGGAACATCTGCAGGAGGACAAAGAAGGAGGTTAATACCTGCAGCGATTAGAGAAGAAGAAGAAACACATATATAACCACAAATGAAATCCTGGAACATCTGTTACACAACAAAGATAGTTGTTGCTGCAGAGCATGAAGCAGATGAACACAAATTCATCTGTTACAAGTCAAAGGAGACGTTAGGAACTGTGATGCAGAGAGAACCTGATGAAGATCGCTCAGATCAGAACTAGAACTGAGAGATGAGCAGCAGAGAACGAAGAGGATGACGTTTACCAGACTGGATGTTGTGTGTGTGTTTATCTATGTGTGTGTGAGGGTGTGGCTTTGTATGTGTTTGTATTTTTTGTGTGTTTGTGTCTTTATATTGGTGTGTGTGTTATTTGTGCGTTTACGTGTGTGTGTTGGGGTGTCTGTGTTTGTTTTCATTTGTGTGCAACTTTGTGTGTGTGGTTTTATTTGTCTTTTCTGTTTCTGTGCATGTTTGTGTGTGTGTGTGTGTGTGTCAGGTGTGCGGTTTGCTGCTCGGCTCTGGTCCAGATTTGGCTTCAGCTCCTCGGTTCCTGAGACGTTCCTGTGAGTCTCTGTGCAGTGGCGTCCGCCCGCCGGCGGTTTCCTTGTTCCTCTGTCACGGCGCTCTGGCCATGCTGAGCTGGAAGAGCGCCCCCCCGGGGCCGCAGGGGGAGAAGCTGCTGCTGCTGGTGCCGGACACCCTGCTGGGTTTGGACGTCAGGTAAAGCAGATCTGTAGATCCGGGTCAGACCCTCAGAACTCCTGGTCTCTGTAAACCCTCTCTGTGCAGTGTGAAGGAGTCCAGCACCGCCATGGTGGTGGCTCGGGTTCTGACTTTATGGAGCGCTGCCGCTCTGGACGGCCTGCAGGGGGAGCCGCGCCTCCTCTCCCCCGGCCTCCAGGACTCCCTCAGCGGACGATCCGACCTGCAGCGCCGCCTGCTGGAGCACATCTACTCCCACTGGGAGCACCCGCTGGATGGAGTCCGCCATCAGACCCGTTCCCTGTTCCGTAACCTGCTGCTCCTCCATCAGCACGCCAGCCCGTCCCCCCTCCCCCCACACGAGGATCCGTATATCAGCGAGCTCACTCACAGCCTCCTGGGCCTAGAGTGGCACATGAGAGGGAAGTACGGCTCTCTCAGCTGCCTGGTGGAGCTCTACGGGGCGAAGCACCTGCTGGACGTTGATCCACAGCTGCCGGCCCGTCTGCTGGGTTTGATGGGCGACCAGACGCTGGCCCCTTACGCCAGCGACCTCCTGGAGAGGCTGTTCGTGAGCCACAAGGCGCAGCTGGCGGCAGAAACCGAGGACTGGACGGAGAGCTGGCATCAGACGTGGGTGAGCCCGCTGCTGCACGTGCTCTGCGGCGCCAGACCGGAGCAGACCACCTTCACTCTGGACTACTTCCTGCCCAAGCTGCTGCGCTGCAGCCCCTCCTGCCTGACGCACATGGTGCAAGTTCTGCAGGACACCCCGCCCTGCACCACAGGTACCGGATTCCTTCTGTCATCTCGAAACACTAATGTGCTTTCAGATTGGAAGAATAGAAATGAAGTCCAACAGAAGATTTCTCACAAGCTTTTTCATTCAGATGGAATTCCTGAATCTAAATTCTAACCCTACAGCTTCTCTACATTAAACCCTCCAAACGGAGAGTTATGAAAAAATATGTCAGAATTTCTTCCCTACTAACTATACAGTGCGTTCTTCATTTTCTAGCTTCCAAAATTGAGTTCACGAGAAATTTCCCTGAAGTCTTCGCAAAAAACTAGCGTCCTTCGATGCTCACTACATTACAAATATTGACCACAAGGCATTGTGGTCAAACAAGTTTTGCAAAAAACTTGTTTAAATTTTTGATTTTTAAATCAACTATACAGATTTTTAGCTTTAGAATACAGTGAAGTGACAGATAGACGTCGTGGAGCGCAGCGTCGCTAGCGTTTGGAAATACATACCAAAATCAGTTTTATAACTTTAAAAGTTAGTACTAAATCCAAAAGTCATTACTTACATTTAAATGTAAACTTCTGTGCTTTAGAGCACACGCATGTTATTGGGCTGGGTGATACTGAGCATTCGGGTACTGATCCAATACCGGTCAGTATTGCTGATATTAATATCAATATCGATATTTTTTCTATGTTTATCTCTATATGAAGCCACGATTTGATTTGATTCACAGTTTTAAAGGGGCCCTACTATGGAGAGAAAATAGACTCACTCTGATTTGTGCGTGCATAATTCTTGATTCGTGCATAACTTTGGATTTGTGCGTGCGTGATTCTTGATTTGTGCATAAATTAGGATTTGTGCATGCATAATTCTTGATTTGTAACTAATATAATAAATTTTTTGCAAAAGTAAAAAAAATACAAAAATTAAAAAAATACAAAATGCAATTTACACATGCACAAATCAAAATTACAACAGCCTGAAGCTAATTACTCAAAAATATATTTTCAAAATACGCACGGATCACCTCTTACACACGCACGCAGCCTAAGTTACGCACAAATCTACCGTGAGACTCTTTTCACGTCTCACAAATTTGTCCGTGAGGGATGCGTTCAAGTACTATCAGGATGCTCGTTCATCATAGCTCTCTTGTCAGCCGTTTTAAACTTCGATTGTGAATAACATCCGGTAAAACTAGACACTTTCCCACTTTATTAAAAATATATTCTCAATAATTAATATAAAAAGTCTAAATAAGCGCTTTTAAAGCACTTATACCTTTAAAAATAAGAAAATTTCTAGAAAAGGGCGCTTCGAACTGCAGCGGCTTCTCTGACAACGCTCCTCATCAACACGGGAGTGGTGGGGGGTTTCTCTGGTCTGATCTCCCCGCCCCGCGGATCCTGGGCGGGGGAGAACGGTGGAGGAACGCGGTATTGAGATCTGTCCATGTGATCCCGTGATCTTAACCGGCCCGCTGGGCTGATCGAGCCCTTCTGCCCGGCGGTTGTTTAGAAGGGTCTCATGGTGCAATCGCCGCGTTCTGCTGCCGGTCCCCCCGTGAGGTTCCGCGGGAGGATCAGACCAGAGCGCCCGCGGAACCCCCCGCCCCCCAGCGCGCTTTCCGCTGCCGTTTATGAAGAACATGCACAGAGTTCTGGTCGGAAAACGCGGCGATTACAAGCGGTACCGGCCCGCTTGGGACTGAAAAAAGTTTAGAAGGCTCGCTTCCTATCCCTGTGGCCGGTGACCTGACCAGCCCTCGGGATGGAGCCTCGTGCTGGAGGCTCTGTCAGAGAAGCCGCTGCAGCCGGAAGCGCTCTTTTCTGGAAATTTTCTTATTTTTATAAGTATAAGTGTTTTAAAAGCGCTTATTTAGACTTGTTATATTAATTATTGAGAATATATTTTTAATAAAGTGGGAAAATGTCTAGTTTTACCGGATGTTATTCACAATCGAAGTTTAAAACGGCTCACAAAAAAACTATAGTGAACGAGCATCCTGATAGTACTTGAACGCATCCCTCACGGACGAATTTGTGAGACGTGAAAAGAGTCTCACGGTAGATTTGTGCGTAACTTCGGCTGTGTGCGTGTGTAAGAGGTGATCCGTGCGTATTTTAAAAATATATTTTGAGTAATAGTTTCAGGCTGTTGTAATTTTGATTTGTGCATGTGTAAATTGCATTTTGTATTTTTTTAATTTTTGTATTTTTTTTACTTTTGCAAAAAATTTATTATATTAGTTACAAATCAAGAATTATGCATGCACAAATCCTAATTTATGCACAAATCAAGAATCACGCACGCACAAATCCAAAGTTATGCACGAATCAAGAATTATGCATGCACCAATCATATATACGCACGCACAGATCCTAATTTACGCACAAATCAAGAATTATGCACGCACAAATCAGAGTGAGTCTATTTTCTCTCCATACCCTACCATGAAAATTTCACTTTTTGAGGTTTTAAATGCATTTTACTCTTCATTCCTCACTATAAAGAATATAACGTTCTTTGATTCATTTAAGATAAATCTTCTAAAAAGCTACACAGTCTGCAGCAGCCCCTCCCACACCCATGAAAACGAGCGGTTGGAAACGTGCTGACGTAAGATCGTTCCCAACAGCTCCCTCCAGGAAGAGTCTGTGCTGCAAGCTCCGCCCCCAGACTACAACGAACGCACACCCGCATCTTCTCCGCTGAGCATTGGCAGGAGAAAACTACCTTCCTGTACCAGGAAACACTCTCTGACCCATTTTTAAATGTAGTCTCGCTTCGTTTCCAATCGGACCGAACTTCGGTTCACTCTGAGATTCTTCAGGCTGAATATGAAACAAACCGAGAGCGGAACAATTGAACCAAAACAGCCACCGTACCCGACAGTCACATGATGTAAACAGTAGAAATGAGGTGATTGGTGAGCGACGGACAAATGTAGAGCATTAATTGTCATGTTATCCAAAAGGAAATAAATGGTCCATTTGTTTACTTGTTAGAGCGTTTATTTTAACACCTCTGAAAAATGCATAACTCTCTTTTCTGTGTCTCCTACGCGGCGCTGGCTGCTGCCGTGAAAGTTCTATTGTAGTTTCAACAGAATTCTCTTAAAAATAAACCATAAAACCACAACGATGAGACACGGAAACTCATTAAAATGTGGTCGGATGAATTCATGCTCAATGAAACAACTTATAACATAATCCACATTGATTCTACAGACGTGTCTTTTAGCGTGTGTACCTGTAGCGTCTCCAGTAACCGTCATGCAGGATTCCTCTGCAGTACCAAACCGTGTTGAATCTGGCCTTCATTCAGACGCTCAAAAACCATCAGCAAAATAAACAGTTTGAAAAAGGGAAAAATCCAGACAAGATTTTGCAGACCGCAGCGCATCCATCTTTCTTATAGTTTTGTTTACAAATTTTGTTCACGGTGGGGAGACGGGTTCAAGGATGACATCGAGAAATGGGCGGGACCGATAAGGAGCGAAAGGCGGAGCCTCAGAAATCGGGTCGTTTTACTTCCGGGTATTAAAACGGGACACAAAAATGATTCATGTTTCATAAATAATTTGTTTTTTAGTGTTCCCAATGTAATATATGATCATATATATGGATATATTTAATCTGAAAGGCTGAAGAAAATTATGGTAGGGCCCCTTTCAAGTCACGATTTTCAATTTTTTTTTCGATTATTTTTTTTCAATTCCATGATTTAAAGGTATATTTTAAGGCTAAGTATGTTTTCTTTTTGCTCCTTACATCAAACTGTCTGTTTTCCCACTAACAGAAAGGATTCAATACAAATCAACAATTATACTGTATATAATGTTGAAATGATCACAAATCCTTTCATGCTCAGTTCATGTTGTGCTTCATGTGACTGACAAAAGTTACAATGTTTTTTAATATAAAGATTTTTATAAAAGCATCTAAAAATGTTAATCATGAAATAGAATTCCTATTGTCATATTCCAACTCCTTTTTCTCCGTTTCTCAGTTTTTCTATTCATCAGAATAACCATTCTTGTTCTGATTTCAATTTTTTAACTTTTTTTAAGTTTGTGGCTCATTCTTTGGGCCCTAACTGCGCTGAACTAGATTGGATTTAGTTCTGCTTGTTCTGGACCCACCTGTTGAACTCCTCTGCAGACTCTTCGGGGAGCAGGGGTCCTTTGGGGGCGTTGATGACCTGCTTGCGTGCAGCGAGGGCTCAGGGGGTCACGCCGCCCTCAGAGCAGGCTCTGTGGGGAGGCCTGGTGCCCCTCCGTCTGCTGCGCAGCGCGCTGCTCCACAAACACGATCAGGTGAGTTTGCCGGCGCCGTCGGAGTCCCTCTGGCGGGTGTTTCGTCATGTGGGCTGGTTTTCCGTCTTCTCCAGGTGAGGATGGACGCGTTGGGGCTGGTGTGCGAGAGCCACCGCAGCACGGAGGTCCTGACTCCACACGAAATGGAGCTGATTCGCCACTTCCTCCCTGCCAACCTCAACAGCCAATCGCCAGGCGTCCGGCAGCAAACGGTCAGCCTGCTGAAGAAGGTGAGGCTTTCCCGTAACGGCAGCTTTCCGGGGTTCTCTGGGAGCAGCTGGTGATTTCCCGCACTGATCCCCAGATGCTCTGCAGAATGAAGGACAGCTCTCAGCTGCTGCAGAAGAAGCTGATCCAGGAGGCAGATCCGGAGCAGAGAGTCCAGAACTCCCTGCACCAGTACAAGGTCCAACTACAACTCTGCACGTCTCCCAGACCCACAGAGGGAAGCACAGCTTTCATGAATGACCGGGTTTTTGTGCAGGAGTTTCTGCGCTGGCTCTGCGAGAGTCTGCTGGACACTCTGTACCCCGGAGCTTCCTTCTCCAAGTGCCTCATGTCCCTCCATCTTCTGGGCCTGCTGGGGCAGTTCTTTACCTTCAGCACCGGTAAATGTCCACGTCATCCTCACTATCTAAAGACTTTACAGGGGTCTGACTTTCTATTCCACATTCATCCACATTTGGGATGTTTTCTGAAAAAGCTGTGTCAAGTTTAAAGAAATTAAATTGTGTTTTTACACATCCATAAAAATCTAAGCTCAAAATTGTGCTTTTTACATCTTTCTTTATTTAGATTGTTATAAATTTTGAGCCAGCCGCAAAAAAATCATTTAAATAAAATATCTTTTGTGATGTAGAAAACCCGCCGAGCAGACCGCTAGCGTCCTGCTCCACTCCAGACAAATGGATCCATGAACGTCTTTGTTTTCCTCGTCTCAGATGATCAAAACTGTACGGCTGGATAGCTCCAACCATTGATACATATGACTAGATCGGCCCTTTCCTGGTCCCTGCTATAGACGGTGACACGTGCGCGCAGGCGCCATTGTTATGCACTGAGTCATGTCAGCAGAACGCTGCTGTTTCAATGGGGGACAGGCAGACATCAGCCACAAAAATCGGGCTAGCTCCTTCATTTCTTAACTCATTAAAGCTTGTAAAATGATTGATCTTGTGGTATATTTATTTATTATCTATAAGGATTAATCTGTAAATAGTGTAAGAAATGTGCCTTACTATTGTACTGCTACAGGTGAGGCATTGCTGTCAAATTAACAGCTTCTAAATATCTGTGTTTTTCATCTTTAGCAGATACAAGAAACATTTATTAAACTTAAGAACATGAATCATAGCATAAATACACCTGCCAAACTGTTAAGATTCAAAACACAATGATATTAGCTGTAAATTGTGTGGCAGGTTACATTTTTGGGCTCAGCTCCTTCCCTAACAACTCATCTCTGCTGTGTTCATATCACTGAGCAGAAAGTGAACGCTGTACGTTCTAGCTGGACTTCCTCCGGTCCGTATGACCAAGAAAGAAGCTCAACACTGGCGGTTCGGATTAAAAAATTAACAGCAAACGTCATATGTCACGTAAGGACGGATCCAGTAATGTATATCAGTGGCTCAGAAATTGATCAGCGTTTTTGTTGCTCTTCTAATTTGAGGTTGTGAGGAGCTGTAAGCTAGCAGGAGAGCGCATAAACATGCAGCTCTCAGCATCAGAAAGGGGAAGGGGGGGCGGGGTTGCTCTGCGCCAACAGTCCCACCCACAACTCAGAGGTGAATTTCAAATGAACTCTTGCCTCTCTGCAGAAACTATGTCCTAGAAAACGTCAGAAGTTGAGATTTTAGATAAAAAAAGCAGAATGTTAATAACTGGGAATGTTAGTAGAATAATTCAAAAGATGATCAGACTCAAAGGTATTCTTATAGAATTCTCACCTGCATTCTCTCCCCGCTGGCTGTCTCGCAGACCCAGATGGTTTCGGCCTTGGGGAGGTCGTGACCCCCACACAGGCTCAGAATGTCCTCTACTGTGTAGCCAGCAACTTCCTAGAGGTCAAACAGCTGGCCTCCGCTCTGCTACGTCAGCTTCCTCCATCAGCTGTTGGACTACAGGTGAATATGGCAGCTGGAAGTGGAAGATGACATTTTATTTACTCAGATATTTGTTTCTGTTTGTTCAAGTTTCTTCATTAAAGGTTCGTCGTTGTGTTCTGGTTTGAAGTGTGACGATCTCGTCTGTCTTTAGGAGGTGGACAGAATGCGCTGCGTTCTGCAGGCCGCTCTGGACCTCAGTACCAGCAACAAACCCTTTGACAGCGTCACCGCCGCCCACCTGTTCCACCTGCTGCTGCACCAGCCGGACCTGATCGAGGCTCTGGTGTCATGCTCCCGGGAGCAGGAGCTCCCCCTCCAGCTGGCCCCCCCTCCGGCTCAGGCCTCTGAGGCCGTCATCCTGGAGCTCAACACTCTGGCTGGTAGGAGTCACAACCCCGGCGGAGTCAACATGCAGACTGCATCATTTAATGTGGTCTCTGCTTGCAGTGGTTCAGTTCTTGCTGCACCGTCTGCAGTCGGAGGTCTCCAGAGCCGAGTTGTCTCTCCTGCAGGCCGCCGCGTCCTTTCCTCTCTACGGCCGAGCTCACTGCATCACTGCGATCCTGCAGCACCTAAATACACAGCAAGTCTCATCTAACTCCTGTTCCCTCCCTGATGAAAGCTTTAGTACCAAAGCTTAATGCTTTCTGTTTCTGGGATGGACTCAGGAGTTTGACTCAGACGCAGCAGTGGAGATCCCTGGCGTCTCAGCTCATCGCCGTGTGCTACAGGATGTCGGACGTTGTGTCGCCTGTAGTCCAGAGCTCGTCTCCTGAGGGGCTCATCCCCATGGATACAGAGTCAGGTGACCCCAAAAGTTCCCTTTGCCCTCACTGTGTGAACCGACATTGGTGAAACCGTTTTCAGTGAAGGACTTGTGTGCATTCGGACAGAAACCTCTGAAGGTCTGCAGAAGATCCTGCAGGAGATTCAGCCCAGAGACACCAACGACTTCTTCAACAGCGCCAGAGAGTTGGAGAGCAGTCGGCCAGAAGATTGCGCACAAAGACCCACACTCAAGACAGGTGAGTGACACAACAGCATGACGAACAGGAAAGAAGCAAGGTTTGACCACATGCAGTACTCCTAGTATCCTGAAGGGGGAGGTGTTTACTCTGTTCTAGTGTTTTTGTCCTGGAGTTCACAAAGACACTTGAATACGGTGGCCCTGAAGGACAAATCACTCAACACAAACACATAATAAAGATCACAACGACAACTATAAACGCAAAACAAGCAACAAATTCTAAAAATAATTCTAAAAATGTAAGTGGATGAAGGTAGGTGTTCGGGGACATCACTGATTGGATGATGACGTTCGTTCACTTTTGAAGTTATTTGTTATGAAAAGATTTTTCTTTGAGTTCCGGGTCACAGTCGCTGTCAAAGTTTCTTGATTGCTTCATCAAGTCTTTACCACGGTTTGGGTGAAACATCCTTCTGCTTTCCCTCTGCTTCAAAACTCAGATGTCATCATCCAATCAGTGACATCCCATAATACTTACCTTTTCTGTTTTTGTGTTTTTTTTGTCTAATTTTTTAAAGTTTCATTTAAATTTTCTTCAAATTAGTTTTTGCTTTTAGATTTTTTTTTTCATGTTTTGGTTTCTAAAATTTAGTTTTGATTTCTAAAATATAATTTTTTTTTGTTATTGGTTTTGTTTTTAATTGTCATTTAACATGTTTTTGCATCAAGCGATCCGTCGATGTGATTTGCTTTTCAGGGCCACCGTACTCAGCATTGCATTTTGCCATGATAGACCCACTGAGTTGCTGTGGAACTTCTCATATTTTCTTCTGAAGGCCGAACTCTAACTTCACATAATCAAATCTGCCGTCTTTTGGCCTCGGTCCTGCTGCAGCGTCAGGGGCCGAGGGCTACAGAGTGACGGCTCAGATGGTGCTGGTTTGCTGCTGGCGGAGCATGAAGGAGGTGGCCATGCTGCTGGGACAGCTGTGTCAGAGTCTTCCTCTGCAGCACGCCGATGGAAACGACCACGCGCGCCACGGCCTCATCACAGAGGAACAGGTGAGAGCCACCGTCCCGAATCACTGATCACGGTTCTCTCAGTCTTTAATGACAACAGCAGAATGGAGGTCAAAGGTGAACTAACTCTACCTGTAAGGGTACTTAACATTGTTTGGCTTCTCCTTAAGCTCTTTTGTCATCATAAAACATTTTGGACTCAAACACAAGCTGAGATAATTCTTATAGGATCGAGTTTCACCAAACGCTGTTTAAACTGCAGAGAGCTGAAACCTCTTATTGTGAAAATATCAGGGGAGAAACATGTATAAGGGCTTAACTTAGAACATTTAAAGTTATCTTCAAATGAAATGTAATGGATGATTTTTGCCACTAGGAGGTGCATGTCTTAGAAGCCTGAGGTCACATACGATTAAAACCCCACTTGAATCATCTTTTGATCTCCTATTGATGCCGATTTTAGCCAGAATCAAAACACCTGCAACCCCACCCCCTCTTCCCCTCCCTGTTGCTGAGGGGATGCTGGGAGCTTATGGCCTGCCAGATTTATTTATCTATCCCAAATATGCTCTTTTTCAAACTGGATTTTTTCATTTGCTCTCATAATTCACTACAATTTGAATAAAGAAATACTTGAAAATAAAATTTAAATCTAAAATTACTCTGGAGTTGGTCTTTAACGTTTAAAAAAAATTGTTTTTTTGAGTCGTTGACAACTGTCTGCTAAAGAAAGTTATCTTTTATCTTTATTATCATGGCAAGAAGCTGAAAATTGTTTACCTTCTTTTTTGCTAATTTATTTCTAATAAAACTTCAAAGCTAAAAACAAAAACCATTTAAATCTCATGAAGTCTGGAATGACATTCAACACTGCTGTTTTGTTATTTTAATGTCTTGTTTTGTTATTTTCTAACAAGCTTCATAAATGTAGCTTCATTTGTAGAGTGTTTACTGGAATGACTCCAAAGTTTACAGTGTAATCATGGCTGAGGAGAAGACAAACAAGTAAGTCCACCACAATCATCCTTTTCCTTCAGCTCAAACATCTCTGTTCTGCTAACATAAAGGCAAAAAAGCTCATCTCTTTCCCCATTAAAGTCTGTTTCTTAAAGAAGTTAACTGTAATTTAAAACAGATAACGATCTATTTTTTTCATATCTGTCTCCCCCTGCTGTCTGAAACTGAGAATGCAGATTTAGTTTTTTTTTAAGTTTTTTTTTTTTTTTTTTTTCTTTTTTTCCACTTCAACCCTAAAACACTTTTGCTATAAAAAGTTACACCATCAATTTTTCCGGGTCATTTTTACCTTGATAAAAATAAATAAAGTAGTTTTCTTTTATTTTCAATTGTCGTTTATAAAAAACAATGGAAAATATAAGCATAGGAAGATTCTGAAAGCATGACCAAAAATAACTGAAAAATTAGGAATTTTATATATATATATATATATATATATATATATATATATATATATATATATATATATATACACACACACACACACACACACACGCACCTACACCCCCTCCCACCCACCCCCACACACACCCCCACACACGCACACACACATACAGTATATGTATACTGGAGACTTTGCCTTTGGTCCACCCATTCCTGGGACATATATAACTTCACTCATGATACTCAGAGAAATGCAATATATTGGAAATCATGTAAATACTTTTGCTCGGGTTGGTGCTCTAGGGTTAACTTCACAGCTCTCATAACATCAAATCCACACAAATCCTAATCAGTAAACAGGGAACACTGATATTTATTAAAATTGCCTGCACAATATACATTGTTGGCAGCTTGTTCTTTTTTACCAGTGGGTTTATGTCTGTCAGAAAAACGCAATTTCAGGGAAATAGTGCATTCACATGCTGTCGGAATAATGGAAAAATGACCGTCTGGCTTGGAAATCACATGAGTATTGGAAAAACAATAAATCTACAAACACCACATGAATGCAGAATAACTATCTGTGCCTGAAGAAAGGTGGATTTATTTTGTAATCCCCCATCTGTGGGGAGACACCTGAACTACAAGGAAAGGAAACAGTAGTACTCAAAGTCATCAAAGTTGTTTATTCCAGTTTGGCAGGCCAAAATAAATAGTTTAACGGACCGTATACTGCCCCTGGACCGAAGTTTCTCCCCGCACCATAGTTTACCCTCCTGTAGAGAACGCAGCTCAAGAATGAGAAAAACAGTTACAGTGAAGAAGTCTGTTCTAGATTCAAACACAGACGAGTGTTACTGCTGAATTATGTTTTTATTTATTTAATGTAGGCACCGTCATCACCAAGACAAATTCCTCAGATGTGTAAAATTGTTATTCCGATTCTGAAGAGTCAAAGATACAGTCAATGACATCAGGGGGGTGTTTTATTTTCTTGATCTCATTTGCATAATTATGATACAGAAATATATGGTACAGATGTTCTGAAATTGTACAAAATAAAAGTGTTTGAACATCCCTGTGAAATGCTTAAAACTGTATTTACAAACCAGAACAACACAGTTTTCCACCATTAAAGTAGCAAAACGTCAAAAATATAATATGATCTCCTTGTGTTTGTATTAACAAAAAACAAACCGGGTGATTCGTTCCTAAAAACATATTTATCATATAATGATACATACATTTCCAAAATATTGTTTTTCAGAACAATTTTAACATTTATATGAGAATATTTTAATATTACATCCAGACGATTTCATCACTTAAGCAGGTGCATGTGCAGCAGAGAAATCGGTCAAGTCTAAATGTAAATTAAATGATAAAATACATTTTTATACCCCAATTTATAGAAATCTAAATATTCTTGTTTTCAAATCTTTTAAAATAAGCAAAACTGAAATTGAACTGCACTGGCTTGGGTTACCCCTCCTCATCCTCCACCCCTGGGCTGTGGACCGGTGCCGGTCCGTGGGACAATTGGTACTGAGCTGCAGAGAATTAAAAAAAAAAAACAAGCCCTGCATTTATTCCATTTTATTTGTTATCCGATTCTTAACCACATCAGACTCGTATCTATACACTCGGTTACGTTTCGACAATCAATCCACTACTTTTTTAAAAAGCAACTGAACCGACTGCTCAATGCAAACTTCCCTGTTTTTGTATTTATCCACTACACCTTAAAAATCAGACATTTTTAGATTTAGAGAAAAAAAAACCTAAAACAAAAACTTCCAAAAACAAATTTTTCTTAGTGGGTTCCTGTTTCTTTTCATTGGATAACAATTAGACAAATCTGAATGTTGGTCTGTAATATTGACACCATCATGTTGACCGTCAGAACTGCTCGGCTCAGGGTTCTTTAGGACGTGTACGCCTGAATGCTGTTTCACAGGGAAGTGAGGTGGGTTTATGCCGCTGTGTGTTTGTGACCCCACACTGGGAGGGTCTTCAATTAACATCCGCTCTTGATATCACTGCGCTTTCATTTCAGGCGCGACCCTGCTGGTTTAATGAGCGCGACGCTCCTCCTTTTCCACTGCATTCTTTCCAAATCACTTCCATTACCAGCAGGAAAACACACACACATCACAGCCGCTCGTACACAGACTCAGCCGCTCAGGGATAGTTGTCTGAGTGCTTCAGGATGTGCACATCCATAATAACAAGGGTTGCAGACGCAGGCGGTGTTTTGCAGTGTGGGGGGTGCAGCCGTGTGCGTTTACTTGTTGTTTGTGAGTTTACACTGAGAGAGAAAGCAGAGCAGGATTTGCTGAATGGTCTGTTTCTTATGTTTACTGTGCACTGCAGTCTGTCTTCACAGCTGTTTGGATTCACATTAAACTTCCCTTTAGTTTAGATTACATAACTGGCTGGTGATGAGGCTTAAATGTGAAAAAAACAGAGAAGGCAAAACGTGAATGACGAGTATAGTTACAATCATTGACTGTTTAAGAGAACTGGACTGAGTGACCCCTCCCCCCTGGCGTTCCAAACAGGAAGTACCTGCTGCCTCCAAGAAGCCAAAATCCCATAGACTTCTATAGAGAAATAAGCAGTTATTCCTCAGTTATTCTATTTGTCAGAATAATCATTCTTACTCCAATAGCTTTTTTAAAAGTTCTTCATGATCCTAATTTATTTCCACTATATATATATATTTTTTTATTGCAAGTTATTCAAGTTATAAACAGCCCACTGACTCATGTCTCATGTTCCGAACGTTTGATTGACAGAGGCTAGTTGTGAATTCCTTCACTACTCACTACACAGTGCACTATATAGTCTTTATCACCATTACACAGAGCCATTTCGAGGGCCCTAGAAATGCATCAAGCTCACAACATTGCTGAATACAGACCACAATGCATTGCGTTTGAACAATTTTTCCCCCCAAAAATTTTAAAAGTATATTTTTCATAAACCGTCCACGTTTTTCATCATTAGAACGCAGTGGAGTCATAAATGTTGGTATTCATTAGATTATCAAATTGCTAGAAAATTCAAATTGTAGTTATGGATGATTGTGGGAGTTTGGACAGATTCAAATGAGCCCACTTTCAAGTGGGAGGGGTCTGGCCTTCCAACAAGCTCCCTACTGTCAGTCGAAAGTGGTTGCCATAGAGATTTTAACTCAAAGCGATTTGGACCAATCACAGTATGTTTCAGTCTCTTAAGTCGCTCTGGAATATAAGTCGCAGCAGCCACAAAATTCTTAATAAAGAAGAAAAAATCATGAAGAAGTTGCACTTTTGGGAGAAATTTCATCTTGAAATTGTAACTATAACGATAAAAATGTTGTCGTTATAGTTACATACATATTGATGCTTCATGAAATTTAGTCTATTAGTGCAACATATCAAGAATTATTCAGATAACTATAGCATAAAGAACACGCTTAAGAAAGAAATGCTAAATCACTTCAAATCACTAAATCTGTTTATTTCTTCATCCTCTGTACAACGTTGGAACAATACCGCCAAGTCTGAAAGACTGAGCGCTGCGTCTTCTTCTGGGTTATTGTCTGAGACTGTCGCAAATATTCATTCACACTTACAGTGAATGCTTTTTTTTATTAAGTCACATACAAGTTGCATAAGGGTTGTGTATTGACTAAAGTCCAGCGATACGATGCATGTATCGATACCCGGCTCACGATACGATACGTATCACGATATATCCAAAGACTGCATTACAACAAATTTCACTAGTTTTTAAAGTGTATGACTTAGAAATAAAAACTCTACATGAATATTAATTTATTGTAATTAGCATTGCAACTGGATCTCATACAAGCTGCTTTTCTTTTGGTAAATATTTGTTCTCAAAGGGAACAAGTCAACATAGTCTAATTTCTACAACAAAGTATGTGTCAGGATGAGAAAAAAAGTACACTAAAACAAAATTTAACAACTTTAAAAATTTAACTTTTTAATTTAACTATGAATAAAAACAGGCAAGAAAATTATTCCAGAATAAATCAATTTAAAGCTTAAATAACTTTTAATATTTTACTCTTGTAAAAATCTATTTTGTCAAATATACACAAGTTAGAAAAAACTAAAGATAATGTGGTCCATTAATAACACAAGATAAAAGGATCCGGCCCCCGGGCCGAGACACATGTGGTATAAGTCACACCCCTGGCCAAAGTGTGCAAAAAAAAAAAAAAGAAATGAGACTCATACTCTGAAAAATACAATACGTCCTAATTCTGCATCCAACATGGCCATGTCAGTATGAATGAATGGCGACTAAATTCACTTTATTTTCTTGAAGTTTGTCATTTTCTATGGGTGATGTCACACTCACTCTGTCCAGTTCTCAGATACTCACTGCTCCAGTCTCCATATTGTCTGTGCTGTGCAGGGATTTCTGCTCAGCAGATAATGTAAAGCTGTGTGGGGAAGTGGGAATGGGGTTTGTCTCTTCAAGTCTGTTTTTCTAGTTGGGTTTTGTGTAAGAAGCAAATTCTGCTCCATCATCTGCCTTAATGCTTCATTATTCAAAATAGACACTTTTTACTTCAGGGTTTGAAAACAAGCGATATTCAGAAAAATGCTTTTTTGCTTTTGTTTTTTTTTTTTTTTTTAATTTGTCAATTAATAAAAAGGAACCCAAAAGTTTTAATCGCCCACAGAAAAAAGGTAAAAAGGCACATTCTTATATTTATGTTTGATCATAACGATTTGAGGCAAAAACATTCATCAAAAACACCTTTAAAGGAAAATAAAACAAGTTTGAAACACATGCCAGAGTGTGTGTGTGTGTGTGTGGGCGGGAGTGTGGGGGGGGGGGGTGCTTGTTTTGCTCACAGTTTAGTCCATGTAATTAAACTTGGGAAACTTCTCTCCTCCCCACATGGAAGTCTTTTTTTTTCTGGGAAACAGGCACTTTTGCAAACAGGAAGTTGATGTCTAAATAAAGTTCACACCATGCCTTCCCCCTCCCCGCCCAGGAAGCTGGCACGGCCATTTAAACAGTTACACAGACGGGAACCTTCGGAGGGAGGCTTTAAATAGGCGCAGTCGCAGCCCGGCTCGGCCCCTCAGTGCCACAGCGGTCTGCGCCCCGGCTGCCGGGGCCAACCCCAGGGTGACTGTCGCAGCCGTTTTTACCCCCGGTGAGGTCAGCCCGTCCTCAGAGTCCACTCTGCGATAACTCACTGGGTTTGGCGCTGCTGCGGTTTGCTCTGCGGGATTTAGGCCGGGCCAGTTTAGGACTGCAGGGTCAGCTGGGTTTATTGACCAGTCACATGACAAAAAAAGAAGGGGCTGCCTAAGCCTTCCATCGTAGCTTACTGGGTTCCATGAATCTCAACTTTCTGTATTTGACAGCTGAAGCATCATTCAGTGATGTCAGCGTTTCCGGTTCATCTGCAGATGTTTTGTCTGAGCCCACATCGCCCAGTGTTTGGATTGAATTTTTTCTCATGTCACTCAGCTTTTATTTATTTATTTATTTTAAGATGTTAGTGTTTTTTTTTTTTTTGCCTTCGGGCGGTGCCACCCCTCCCTGTGCCCTCAGTGCCACCCCTGACTAAGTCGAGCCTGGCTGCTCCTCCGGCGGTGGTGGTGATGCCACAGCCGTAATGACAGGGCGCCGGAGCTCTGGGTCCGCCTCGCCCTGCCGCCTCACCTGCAGCACACTCACCAGTTTACCCTCCGACACACAAACAGGCCTCACATGTGTGTGTGTGTGTGTGCGTGCAGGAAGAATAATGCTGCTAACACTGTTACTAACTGCTCGGTTTTACTGACACCGGCCATTACGCCGATGTCTCAGCGTCCTTTTTAAGCACTCTTGTCACGCTGGTGACACACTGCTCTCACGCTTGACGTGCTCAAACCAAACTGTGACCGGAGAATGTTTTGACCTTTGTTCCTTTTACCACTCGGTTCCAGCAGCTGAAAGGAGAAGATGGTTGTTTACTCAGATTCTTTGTTTTTGTCTCAGCATCGATTCAGTCCTAGTTTATTGCAGGAGTTACATTCAAATCAACAAGTCTTTATTTATTTTTTTTATAATTCTAGATGTTTTAAGGTGGTAAAACCCTCACTACACACTTTATGCACTCAAACCAAATTTTCACATTTTTCTCTCTTATTTCAAACCATCTTAAAAAATTGATATAGAATGAAAACAAAGATCTGAACAGGATTGAAGATATATATAGATTTAGGATATTAACACATTCTTTATGGTAGACACAGCACAGATTGACAGTGGTCAACAGCCAATCAGGATAAAGCAGCTAAAGCATGATAACTTGCACAAAAACATTAGCAGAACTGTGAAACGCATTCTAGTGAGGAAATAATATTTGGTAATGATCCATCAGACAGTTTAGTAGAAACTATCTTCAGCTTTTCTTCAACAAGTGAGAAAAAAAGAATACTTACAACCACACAACAACTTTAACAGAGACCCGCTGTTATTTATTACATTTAATATAAAATGTAACCTTTTATGACCTGATATTATTGTAAAATCTAAATAATTTTAAGGCCTGATTTTGACAATTCTTTTGAATTCTTGAAGCCTAGCAAACCTTTTTTCTAATTATTGTTGAAGTTTTTCAAAATATAACAAATTTAAGACCGTGCATTTAAACTAAAAATTACCATTTCTGGTTGGATTGTTGTTTCTAAATTTACCCAGAATCCACCTCTCCACTACTTTGCTTTGGAATTCCAATTCAATCTTCATTTTTTGATCAACTGTAAAAGCCTTTCCACGGAAAAATCAAAACACTGTCGTTTTCTGGGACACAGTTTCTGCAGAACGGCATTAGAAATTCACCTTTTGAGTTGTGGGCGTGAAAGTAAGCCCCCACTGATATCCCATCATCCCTTTGTTTGTGCTCTCTAAGGAAACTATAATAGGCATTCAAAGAGAAAATATGTGCAAAAAATGTCAACAAAATGACTTTACTATAGACCAGGCCGACTTATTTGTTTAAGTATAAGATACTTAATAGTTTGAAAATCTTCAGTAAATATAATAGTATTGTTTATTTGTCAAAGACCTACTTTGCTCATCTTTTGATCCATTTTTCAAAGTGTTCCCAGTCATATTTTAGTTATGATTTTGACGTTTATAGCCCCATTTTATTTTTAAAGTGATGTTTTACTGGACATACTTCATGCAAAGCAGTAGAATCTTAGAAGAAATTTGCCACTGAGTTGTGGGTGCTACTTTTCGCGTGGAGCAACCCCGCCCCCCCTTTCCGTCTGTTTTCCCCTGCTAAGCTTACAAGACCTCCAACCTAACACTATTAGTGCAGCAAAATCAGTGCTATCCAGCTGTACAGTTTTAGCCAGACTCCAGCTCAGATGGTGAAAATGAAGATGTTCATGGATCTATTTGTCTGTTAGTAAATAGAAGCAGAGCAGGGAGTTTGGCCTGCCCATTGCTTAGCTGCATCACAAAAGAGAGCTTTTTTAAACGGCATTTGTTCTTCTGCTCTTGATTCATCCCAATTTGAATAAAGAAATACTTTAAACCTTAATTTATTTTATGTTTTTCCTTTATCATGAGAAAAATGCTTCAAAAACATGTTGAAATGCCAAAAACACGTCTACTTCAGCATCAAGAACAGTGAATTGGACATTTCTTTCTTTTTTATGTGTTTTTTTTTTTTTTAATAGAAGTTTTTTTTTTAATAGAAGTGTTTTCCTAATTAAAAGTAATTTCTTAATCATTTTCTATTTTTTGAGTAAGAGCAGTGACCGGCTCTGTCATCACTTCTATCAGACTGAGGAGCTGTGAAATGTAAAGTTTAGCTGTTGAAGAATTTTTTTATTGAAAATACTTTGAGATAGAAATGTTTTTGTTAATTGCCTGATTTTGTAATATTTTGTTCTTTTGCTCTCAAACTCAAGTTCTGTTATTCTAGTCGCGTTCAGTTTTGTTTTCAAACACTGTGACGTTTTCTCCACATTTCAACTGTATTTTCCGTCAGGCCTTAATGGGTTACCGCAGGTGTTTTTTACCACTGACGGCATCTTCTCCTGAAATGAGTGCAGATCCTTTCCACATCAAAGCACATTGTCTTCTCATTTTGATCTTGTTGCTAGAACACGAGGCAGAAACCCATAAGTAACCCAAACCTGCATAAAAACCGTTCCCGCTCCAGCTGGCTCCATGATTCTCTCTGCGTTGCAGGTGGAGGGTGTCGGCCTGTACTTCCGTCAGCAGCTCCTGCAGTCCCGTCACCGTGGCGCCTTTGAACTGGCTTATGTGGGCTTTGTGCGCCTCACCGACATGCTGTGCAGGTGTGTGTGTTCACATTCTGGGCAAAGGGGGCTGAAAGGTAATACCGCTGAACAGCCCCAGGCAGAAGGGCTTCTGTCAGGACTCTGCCCTGTAATTAACAGGAGGACAAATCCTCTCAGTATCATGCTTCAGATGTAATTACATCAAAAGTAGATAATTACAATTATTTGATATCTTTGTCCTTCTGGAGTTAAAAAATCTGTTGATAATTGGTTAAATAACTTTGATCAACTACGAAGCTGCACTTCTTTGTGGGTTGATGGAGGATTTTGATGTGATTTAACAGTTTGTGTATGAATAAAGTTTGACTTAAATGTCTACTATAGTCCAAAAATAGATTTCTTTTTAAAATGAAAAATGTTTTATATCTCTTTAATCAAAGAGTCACTAGAGTGTAAAAAACCGCATGTGACTCCAGAGCCTCAGGTTCTAGATCCGCCTCATAAGTCCAGTTGGTCTTATAATTCGACCAGGATAAATGTGAGGGTGTGTTAAGACTGGACACATTTTAAAGTGAACCAGAGTTTGTTTTCCTCAATAATCCGGAACCAAGTTTCACTCTGAATACGAACAAACGGACCCATTTTATGAGTTGATCTGGGCTCGGAGATTCCTCAATCAGGATACAATATGTGCAGAGAGCGGAATAACTGAACCAAAAGCGGCCACCGCAGCCGGCAGTCAGGAGATGTAAAGTGATCGGTGAGCCATGGACAAATGTAATGTTAGGCATTGACTATAGTGTTAGCTAAAAAGAAATAATGGTTCCAACTGATTCCTTTCTTAGAGTGTTAATTTTAACACCACTCATTACTCTCTTTTCTGTGGGGGGAGCTGCCATGACGCCATCCTAAAATCTGGACTGTAGTTCCTTAACAGAATTCTCTTACAAACAAAGCCAAAACAACAATGAGACACAGGAATTCATTCAGATGTGGTTGGATGAATTTTGACTCATTTAAGGAACTTTTAGCCTGGATTCTCACAGTTTTCCCAACAATCTATATGTCACAAACACTTATCTCGAAGCTGAAGCGTTCCCAGCATTCCTCCACTGTACTAAAGTAGCAGTAAAAAGTGTTCATACACACGCTCAAAATCCATCAACAAAGTAAAAAGTTTGATTAAGTTAAAATCCTGGAAAACCGCAGCAACATAGAACCTCCATCTTTCTCTGTTTGTTCTGACCCGCCCCCTGTAACTGCTGGCCAATGACTGAAGAGACTTTTAGTCACGTGGTTTTGTTTACAAAGTTTGGTCCGAAACAGAAATCTCCGGTAGACGCCAGTCTGACTACGGACCATATGCAATCTTCAGGACTCGATTCAAGCCAAAAGACTTTCCCAGTCTGAATAGTGGCCTTGTGTAGAGTGTCCACCCTAAGACTGGAAGGTTGTGAGTTCAAATCCAGGCCGAACCGTACCAAAACCTCCAAAAATGGGACCCATTGATTCCCTGCTTGACACTCAGCATTAAGGGGTTGGATTGGGAGGTTAAACTACCAAATGTTTCCCAAGCGCGGCTGTGTCTGTAGTTCACCACACCCCCAGGGGATGGGTTTAATGCAGAGAACACATTCCACATACCTAGGTGTGTGACACCCAATGGGACTTTTACTTTTTTAACTCTTCAGACTTTTGGAACCTAGCCTCTTCTTCTGAAAGGCCTCCATCTTAACCAGATGCAGAGCAACTTAGTGACTAAAAGCAAACTACAACTTTGTAAGTAGTCTGTGCAACTTGTCCCAGGACATCGCAGCTTAAGGAACACTACTATGAGCCAACTTTTTGACACGTTGAGTATCTAAAAGACTGCATTATGACTAGATCTTCATGGAAAATCCAAACTTCTGAGTGAACTGTTGGTGGACTTCAGCCTGAAAGTTGCTTAAACGTACTAGATTTAGACGTTTTAGCATCTGAGGTGTTGTACACTGCTGTAGTCCCTAGAGATTTCCTCAGAAAGATCTGCTGGTGTGAGTTTAAGGTGTATGTAACGCTTTGTTGGCTAGGTTCTCTGGGAGCCCAAAGTGTGTGAATGAAAACAGAAGGAAGAAGTAAGTGTAAAACACAATCGATTGTATTGAAAAAGAAAAAAAAAAACCCTAACACTTGTTTCTGATTGTGTGGGATCCAGTTATTGCATCCAATAAGATTGATTGTGGTTGACGAGCTTTGATATGGCTTAAGTGAAGCAGTATCGGAGTTTAGATAGCTCGCCACCGAATGAAGGGTCAAAGGGCACAAAAAAAAAAAAAAATCTGACCTAGAAGAGGTCAAAAGACAGAAATCAGAATTACATCACATTAACAATCCACTCTTGTACCACTGGCCGCACCACAGTAGTAGTTTAACCACCACTATTTCACGTGGCAAAGAGAATAATACTCAAAAGTATTACTAGCAAGGTTCAAGTTTCAAAATAAAAGTTCATAGTTCAAGTGGAAAGTTCAGGGTTTCAGTCAAGTCAATAGTGTTTGTTCCAACACAATGTTCATATTCAAACCGTCACTCCAGAACTTCTTCAGTCAGATGTTTTCCTAACACTAAAGGCGTGTCATCGCCGTTGCTGTTCATAGTAACGATCTTTTTATATCCCAGGAGGGGAAAAAGTCAGGGTTTAATAACATGAAGGATTCATTGTTTTCCTGAAGGGCAGGCAGGTTGTGGAAAACGTCCTTTAGCTCTGCGGCGTCTGACAAACCTCAAAAGCATGGCTGCTGTGTTGACTTTGAACCACCCAACGCCGAGCGGCTCAGGCTGAACTCACTTGTTTTGTAGCGGAGCAGCCTCTCTGTGTGTCGTGTTACGAGAGCAACATTCCCGCGGTCGTGTGTGGGAGTCCGGGAGTGTGTTTTCTCCTCCAGCCGTGTGCTGGTGTGTGTGTGTGTGTGTGTGGATGGTATGCAGACCGTGTGCTGGGTTACAGGGTGTTGATTGCGGGGTGTTTAACCGCAGCCTTTTGATGCTCGGCCTCGGGATCCGGCTTTGGTGTGTTTGTGCTCCCTATTGTGACTCTTTATCACGTTTCTGACGTTCTCTTCTCCTTTTTTTCCTCCTTCTTCACTTTCTCTTTTCGTATCTCTCACTGAACTTCCTGGTCAGACGTGCACTTTCATCTACAGGTGATTACAGAGTTGGTTCTGACCTGTTTGCTCTGACAAAGTCAACGATGAGCTCCAATTCTATTTGTGTTGTATTCATTGACTATAAAAGGGAACTGGACCATGAGTGAGCGTGACGTCACCCATAGAAAATGGTTTACTTCCTGTTCCAGTGAAATGAAGTCAGTTCAGTCAACACAAACACCCACATGTTGAGATTTTGGCTTCCTGGAGCCAGTGGGTACTTCCTGTTTGGAACGCAAGGGGGGCGGGGTCACTCAGTCCAGTTCTTATATACCTTCAACGGTTCTAGAATGGTGCTAGAATTAAAGGGATGTGTTGACCTTTATATATAGGACTTACCGTTCTGCTTCTACTTTAATGTGTTTTGTTTGGCTTTTGACACCTCCAGATTTGGATGTATAAACCATCCAAATTACAAACATTCTTACACAGCTGGGATCAAGGGTTCTGCTCGGGATACGCTTTAGCCACTTTGCATCTGGACTGGAACTCTGGGGAAAAAAAAGAATATAACTGCAGGGAAAAAAAAAAAAACAAGTAAAATAGGCAAAATTTTGTTTTTACATTATGAATGCACTAAGTTGGTACTTTGTGAAGTTTACTGAGATTTGTGACCTGAATTTTGAGTTCCAAGTTCACCAAAATGTTGCGTCAACTTTTCATTAATTTAGCTTGTGCATCTCGTAGCCATACAAAGTTAGTTTCACATGGATCATTTTTTAGACTTTTGTGGCTAAAAAGAGTCATGGATGAGACCCGTACTTTTTCACACCACCCTCTGGAAGTCTACGGATGTACAACACAGACTCGCCAACACAGCAGGAATGGGAAATAATGTCAAGGAAATATATTTGATGGAACTGCTGAACTATTAGATAAACTTTGTCAAAAATATGGGGGAAATGAACTATCTACACGACAACGTCATCGAGACTTACACATGGACAATGTTATGAAAGCCTGTAGAGCCAAGGCAGCCCAAGTTATTTTCGCTTGTTGTTTTGCAAACTCTCCGTCTACATTTCTCTTGTGTGTTTCAACTGTGTTAAAAAGCAATAAAAAGAAGTGTTTAGAAAAAAAATTCTATGTAAATGTTTGTGAATATGAATATTGAATTTTTGCGTTCAAAACTATCACGTTTATGTGTAGCAAGTTTTTATAAGAGTTTTTACACTCTTTATAAAAAAAACGTGTGGCCATTGAAAGTTAAGCAGATCTTTGACCATTCAGGGACTCCGATGTGGTAGTGACGTATGGATTGCATCCCTTTTAATAAGTCGCAACTGTTTGAAAATTAATCGTAAAAGAAAAATTAACATTCCTAGTTTGTGCACAGATGGAATTCTAGTACACCAAATCTTTTACATCAGAATGGAGCTGTGGAAGCAAAAAGCCTGGAGTAAGATTTGCCAGATTTTTACTGGTTTGATATTTCGCACAAAACCACTTCTAAGTCAAGATGGCGGACATGCTCTTGTAATGAGTAGGAAAAGAGGAAGCCCCTCCTTACTTGTCCAGTGTGAACCCCAGTGTGTCCACAGCTAAAAACGTTTTTACATTTACAGGTTGTTTTTATATTAAAACAGCAGGAATACACTTTTTTAAAACAATGAATAAATAGATGAACCTCAGCATAAAAACTCCAAACTTTTAAACTTTTTTTTTCTGCATTCACGATTTGTTTTGTCCCAGATGTGAGTCCAATACAGTTCTGATTTTAAAATGTCACTCATTTTGCTTTACTTCTTAATAATGTTCACACCTTCTGGTTAAAAGTTTGGAACCTTTACAACATGTTTTCCTTCTTGCGTGATCGTTTCGGTACAAACATTTGTCTTTATCGTGTCTGTTCTGTGTGGATTGTTTGAATTTGCTTCTTGCAGCCCAGAGTTGCTTGTGTATCAGAGCAGCTTCTTGCATGCATTTTCTTGAGCTGTGTCGGGTCACGTTCTCAGCGTTCTCAACATGTGAACGTGATGCAAGCGCTAAAGCGTCTGAAAGTTTAACGCATGAACCTTCTCTGCCACACCAAGTGATCTTAAGCAGCCCCATGCGAGCCAAGGACAAACATGCTCAAATATTTATCTGACGGAATGCGGCTGCGATACTCGCCTGCTTATCAAACGCATTTAAGCTCCGAATTCTGCCTCTTTTCTGGTCAGTGAGCTCATTACTGTGGATGTTTTCGTTTAGCTGGAGGTCACAGACACGACTGGAAAGCAACCAAGTGGATGCTGTTGTTTGTCATATTTCATCCCATGCTTTGGAACTTCAGCTTTTATTGCACATCTAATGGAAACCTTCAGGGAGATCATCTGGTCGTTAAAGCTAATTAATACAAATGAAAAGAAATGTTAAACCAACATTTTGAATCGGTTCAGTGTGTAGGTCAATCATTTTCCATTCAGAATCCAGAGAGGGTGGATCAACTTCTTGAAAATCAATTAGTCTAACAGTTTGTGAGAGATAACAAAGAGAAAATAGTCATTTTTAGTTCAAGATGGATTATTTCAATCAGTAAAATATCTGCACAGTGCCCTGTAAGATATCAGGTTATCAACATCCTCCTGACAGGATGTGACACCAGCAAACCTAAACTTTACCAAAAACTGGTCGAGACAACCAGACCTATTAACTGTATATAAGACCTGGAACGAGTGAGAGTGATGTCACCCATAGAAAACGGTTTATATTCGACTCCAAACGAAATGAAGTCAATTCAGTCGCCATTTTTTCGCAATATGGACGTCACCATGTTGGAACCAGAAATTGTGAGTTACTGGTGATGGTTTCTATGGCAACAACTCTAGCCAATCAGGATTGAGCTTGTTGAAGGGCCACTCCCTTACCACGTGACGATGGACAATCTTTTTGTTCTCAACATAAGACCACACATTTTTATTGAGGTACCTGATTGGCCAGTTTATAACTTAAATAACTTGTAGTAAAGAAAAAATATGAAAAAAAAATTGGCAAGATAGAAAAGTAAAAAATGTACCTAAGCAAAGCAGTTATTCTGACAAATAGAATGACTGTATGACTGAGTTATAGCTGTTTATTTCTCTATAGATTTTGGCTTCTTGGAAGCAGCCGGTACTTCCTGTTTGGAACGCCAAGGGGGAGGGGTTACTCAGTCCAGTTCTCTTTAGCCTCGTTTCCACTGAGTGGTCTGGTCCTGTAAGGAGTGGGACGGTCCAGTTAATTCTGCCGAGTGTTTTCTCTCCGTTAAGCCTCTCTTCCACTAAACAGTTTGTTTTCAGGACTGATGCGTGGTGTGGACCACTAGCGTGTCATTGCGTCATTGTAGTGCGACAACAAAGAAAAGCATCAACAACCTTCAAGCTCATCTCCTATTGGAATCCATTTGCTTCTAAGATTCAATGGGATAAAGTTTGGACACTGCCCCATAAATATTTTGATTCTTATACGATCAAATAAATCTCCTTCAAACTTATTTTATCACTATCACCGGCGCCATGACCGAGTGCTAAAGGAAAAAAAAACACTAAGTTAGCCAAAAAAGCTAGCATGTAAAAATTATCCAAACTCCAAAACAGCTTAAAAAAATAAGTGAATGCCAAAATAGTCCAAAAATCTAGCAGAATGCCAATTTAAAAATATTAAAACCTTAAGTTTTTGACATAATTATGAATAAAAAGGCAGGAACATTATTCCAGAATAAATCAACTTAAACCTTAAATAACTTTAACTATTTTACTCTCCATAAAAATATTTTGTCCAAATTATACAAGTTAGTAATAAGCGCAAGATAACATCGAGCCATTCATAAGAATAAAATAAAATGATCTGGAGGGCCGGATGGAATTACCCGAAGGGCCGGATCCGGCCCCCGGGCCTTGTCTTTGACACGTGTCGTATTGAAACACACCTATGTTCAAATTACAAGTAATTTCATGAACATGTTGTTTTTAGTTATTTTGTGCAAGGAAAGGTTCATTCTAAAAAAAAAAAATTGATCACTTAATGTCTAAATATTACATTTTTAAATCTAAATATGCTAACAAAAACAGTGTTTTATGTATTTCACAAAGAGATTATTTCGTATATTAAGAATAGTAAATCCTGTATAATACAAAAGGTGTTAGGACAGTTGAAGCCTGGTAAGTTCAAGTTCATTATTTTGTAATTCTCAGAATTGGCTCATTATTTGGAATGTCTTGTATGATTCATTGTATGTGCTACATCTTGACAAAAAAAAAAAAAATAGAAAAGCGCTCGCTCACCCTGTATCATGCTGTCACCAAGGATGGCAAGGAGCAGTTGCCGTTCCACCGCAGACCATTTTCAATAAAGATTTGTGACCAAAAGAGAACAAAGGAAACCAAAAAAACCTAAATGCTTACAAACGTTGGAAACTTTCAATGAGTGCTATATTGGTGTTTTCTAATGTCAGCATCACTTTCTGCCAATCAATGGCAGATACAGAGACTCTGTCCCAACTGTTTCTTTGCATTTTTCAATGAAACTACCACCAATAGGGCCCTCCAGAGGTACGATTTGGTACTGTTTAGTGGGTCCATTTAACAATGGAAACTATCATAATACTGGAAAACAATGTTGAAACAATGAGCACGTCCACGGAGCACAGAACATGTCCAGTGAAGTCAATATAGATGATTTTTAGATGAAATGATAGAGTTCACCAAGGTTTTAGACGGTTTTACATGAACAAGTCTCCTAGTTAATACTTGCTGAACTGACCTGTCTCCAGTTTTTATTACATTTAGACCACTGAAGTCACAGAGTGCTGATGTCAGCTTTGCCATTTTTCCATATTGTTTTCCTTATTAACAGGTTTTACAGCTTTGCTCTCCTCTACACATCAGAACCGCATCATGTTTTTAGACTAAATAGAACTTCTTGGGACTTGTTCCCCTCTAACGGGTCTCAACATTAAGGCAGAACTTTTCTTTTTCTGGCTTCAGGAGTGGGAGTCGTGTCCTGCAGCAGCTCCCTTCTCGCTGGCTGTCCGAGGTCCTGGAAGAGGTCAAGTCCAGCGACCCGTCCTCCAAGCTGTGCGCCACACGCCGCAGCGCTGGGATTCCTTTCTACATCCAGGTGTGTGAGCTCAGCGCTAAAGGGTCCTTGTCCCATTCCGGGCGGGGTTCTGTGGTTCTAGAGCCCCTCTCTTCATTTGGAGAGCTTCTTGTTTGAGTTTAAAACACTCGTGAGCTTGCCGAAAGCAAAACTTTGTCTGCAAACAGCACATTCCTGGGAATTAGTTTTGTTCGACTGGGATTTGGAGTGCGGGTCAAACAAGCTCACCTGTCTTATGTAAGAGCTTTCTGCACACTCTGACTTCGTGTTTCTGTCCATAAAAAGACAGCTTTGCTTCACCTGTTCTTTAAGATCTATTTCTTCACTGACACACATTCAACAGATGACCTGGAGGTGACCATGTTCTGGTGTGCTGCAGCTCTGAGTAGTCCCAGCCTCTGACTCAGTGTGTGATTCAGTCTGTTGACTTCCTCTGATTGCTGATATTGAAACTGGGCGTCCGTGTTTCATCCTTGCTGTCATTGCCGTTGCTTTCTTGTGGTTTTGGTGGTAAACTGCTCCGCTGACATACGGTTTCAAACTAATTCCAGCAAGTTTCTATTTATTTGTTGGACTGAAAGGATGCTAATCAGTGAGCATTCCTGCAGTGTGTCAGAGTGGGAGAGATGAAGGAGGCTGTAAAACCGAGCAGAACGTGACGAAAACAACGACTGAGGCTGAGGATGAAGGCAGACAGAGCAGATAAGACAAACGGAGGAGAAGGCAGGGGAAGTCTGGGCAGAAATCGACACTTTGGCAGAGCTCCGGGCTGCATTCCTTCAGATCCGGGAAGGCCGGTCTGGACTGGTTCAGAGGAACCGGGCTGCTTTTCTTTCCCTCTTATCCTCCTCCACTCCCACCCACTTAGTGTTCCTAAGAGTAAGTAGGCCCTCCTCCTCCTCCTCCTCCTCTATTATCCCCTACCTCCATCTTTCCATCCATCCCTCCAACTCTCAACCGTCACCCAGCTGGCTCCCATCAGCTCCCGCTGGAAGGTTGCTCTCTTCTGCCCCCGCATCTCTACTCCCACTTCAGACACACACAAATGATGTCATCCAGTGGGCTCTTCAGTTTAGGTAACCTTGAGTAATTTTCTAGATGTTCCTCTTAATGTCGTTAGAGTAAAGCGCCACTTCAGGTCAAAGGTTTAAACTGAAACTCACACATATCTGGAACTCGTTGACTCTCTCGCTCCCTTCAGAGCTGCAGTGTGTTTCTGCAGGATGATGTCATTTGGTTTTCCTCGGGTCGTCCACCATCTTTGGTCTGGTGAACTTTGATCTTTTGTGCAGATGACACAATGGGAATCAGAGGGACGAAGAAAAGCTGGAAAGTGTTGGTTGGTTCTCAAAAGTGCAGTGTGAAACCCACATAACCGAGCCTTCCCTCTGATCAAACTCTTTGCAAAGCGGGCCAGCTTTAGTGATGTGAAACCAACCATTGGATCTGACAATTATTCCACTATATGTTCATAAAGAAAATGAACTATTTTATTAACATTTTATTTAAATAGTATAAGTTTGTTTTATGTTTTTACCAAAATTACTGTCAGTTTATCACACAGTTCATTCCTCGCTTGTTGTAGATAGCGTGTCTTATCTGGTAATCTCTCTTTACATTGAACTCTCTGAAAACAGCCAATCTGTCCAATCGTTTCAGATTGAATTTCAAAAATGTTCCCATTTCCGCTTGTCCTGGAAGCTGCTGCCTGCTCTTGTCAGCTTTTTTCCTTTTTTTTTTTTTACAGTTGACGTTTTAGAAATGAGCTAGAAAGTGTCACAGACTGATTGCTAAACAGTTTTTACATTGGATTAAAACGTGTCAAAATCAAGGCCCTGGGGCCAGATCCGGCCCTCCAGGCATTATATCTGGCCCTCCAGATCATTTTATTTTATTGTTATAAACGGCTCGATGTTAACCTGCACTTATTTCTAACTTAGAAAATTTTGACAAAATATATTTTTATGGATAGTAAAACATTAAAAGTTCTTTAAGGTTTAAGTTGATTTATGTTTGGAATAATAGTCCTGCATTTTTAATTCTTCATCAGTGTGTTTAAGAATATGCTTTGAAAGTTTTTAAAATGTAGTTTTAGAGTGTTCAAGAAATGTTTTTCCTCTTTGGCCCGCGACCTAAGGTGTGTTTTGAATTTTGGCCTCCTGTACGATTGAGTTCGACACCCTCGGCTTAAAAGGTAAGTTTTTTACAAAAATGATTTGGAGCTTGTGGGACTGGTGAAAATTTAAATGCAGACTGCATTTGGCCTACGGGCCAGACTTTGGACATGTCTGTGAGATTATTGTTGACCGTGGCGGTGAAGTTCCTCATATTTGTCATAAATCCGGTTTGACTCCTGAACAGCATTCTAAACCGAAAAGGTTCCTAATGGTTTAACGACAATTAACCCTCGTGCTTCCCAGGCTTGTTTACATTAAAAGTGGTGTCATCAGCACAAGGGTTGATCTTTTCTTTGGATTCCCCAATCATAGACTCTAAAACCCCCTAAGATTATCAACAATCTCTCCTTTTTCTACAGGCTCTGCTCTCCTCTGAACCCAAATCTTCCAGCTGTAGTCTGTTGAAGATGACCATGAAGGAGCTGACGGCTCTGGCCATGCCGTCTGCTGACAGGAACACCGACAGCTCCACGGTTCCTCAGGTTTGACCTCTTTATGTAGATCTCACTGATGTCTGTGGCATTACCAGTACTCCCTACAGTGACCTGTGGAAGTGCTGAGGCTTTCGCTCTTCACTAACTGAGCATTTAACAAAAACACCCTGAATGTGTGTTCTTTAACAAGGATTTCACACTGCACAAGCAGGAAGGGGCTTCTTGTCAAAACTTTGTGACGAAATGTTGAAGCGGTGCAAATCTTGCTCCAGGCTTTTTCTTTCACAGCTGTATTCCACAAAATGAAAGATATTTTATCATTAGTTCGAGTGAAATGTTAGCACTTCCCAAAAACAGTCACAGAAACCTGCTTAGATACGTATACGCGTAAGAGTTTGGAAGTGGAAACCTGAAATGGTCGCATTTACATAGACTTTTGATTGGAAGTGGTGGCTTGAGCAGGCAGTGTGGATGTAGCTTTACTCCCTTGTGGCTCTTCTCCTCAGGTCCACGCTCTGAACATCCTCAGGGCTCTGTACAGGGACACCCGTTTGGGTGAAAACATCATTCCTTTCGTGTCCGATGGCGTGCAGGCGGCCGTGCTGGGCTTCACCTCTTCTGTCTGGGCAGTGAGTCTTCATGTTTTCAAAAGAATCCAAAACTAAACAACACATCGTAAAAGTAGGAAAGGAAAGTGGAATTAGAGGCGTAACTGTTCTTCTCCTCTTTTTCCCTTCCAGGTGAGAAACTCCTCCACTCTCCTCTTCAGCACTCTGATCACCCGGATCTTTGGAGTGAAGCGAGGAAAGGATGAACACTCCAAGAAGAACAGGTCTGTTAAAACCCAAATCCAAAAGTCACCACAACCTGTTCTCACAACAAGGGAAGCCACTTGAAAACAGGTTCCCAAAGTCCAGATGGGCGTTTTGCACCCACCACTGGGGGGTGCTGTTGTAACACAACTCTGACTCCTCACTCCTGCTGGGGAACAGTGAGGAAATGACTCTGCAGAGGAAAGAGAAGCCAACTCTGTACTGTGACGGGATGTTGAGTAATGTTCAGACAGTGGGACGTCTTTTCACTTTCAAAAGTAAAACCTTTTCAGATCCTGAACTCTTTTTTTTTTTTTAAAGCTTTTTAGAGTTTCATTCACAAACTGCAGAGTGGATGAGATATAGATTTAGAATGACCTACATGTAAATGATTGATCTTTTGATGTTTTTTTTCTTCTATACTTGGAGCTTCGTCAGCTCCGCTGTCAGAGACTGCTGGAAACGTTGCAGGTTATTTGTTGCAATAGTCCTGAATTGCGTCTGGCTCCCAAAACCTTGTCAAACAAGCGCTGGAGTGTTTGGGTAAAGCGTTGTTTCTAAAAACGAACTGAGGCAAATTTCAAGTGTTCTTTCCATGTATATTTTAGAATCTGTTGGGCTCAGCTGACGTGGGTTCAGAGAAAAAGGACTTGAGCGTGGATCTGGATCTGGGTATGGAAAACTGGAATCATAAGAATAAAACTGATGCTTCTTTAAGTACAGTGTCAAATGGATTGTAAGGTTGTAGGGTTTGTTGAATGATCTTCAGTGTGTGATCAGGTAAGGATTGGGGTCCACACACGGATATGTGTATGGGACTAAGGCATACATTAGATCAACATTTGCTGATTTATTTTAAAATAAAGTAGATTTTTGCATCGTACATCCAAGTCCCAGATTCATTTCTATGGTTTATTTTCATTTAAATGTTGACTTTAGTCAAACTAAACGCAAAAAGTAATTTTTGCAGCCTTTTCTATTCAATTTAAATTCAATTCAATGTATATAGCTCAAAATCACAAAACAATTGCCTCATTGGGCTTCATGCCAGTAATTATACAGAAGGAGAAAGTCGGTCATAAAAGATAAACAACAGCTGATT
>CM012451.1:33301126-33502844 GCA_003999625.1 Oryzias javanicus
TAATCTGACTTTATGGTTGTCATGTAACGTGAGCCCTTTCTGCCTGGATTCAAAGAACACATTTTGCTGTTATTTCCTAAAATTGTGTCTGTTTGTGGGGGTAAATAGACTGAATGTTAAAACATTTACAGAGGAGCAAGTTTGAAAAAGTCACAAGGAAAAGTTAAAAAATAAAAATGACTGTGTTCCCTCTTCTTTTTTGAAAATGTTACGCTTTGTATTTCATCTGACAATTAAAGATTGTTATTGTAGGGAAGGGCTGAGACTAAATAGAAGTGTTTCTCCCTTTTCCTCAATTTAATCCTCATTACTTCTTTGATTTCTTTTTTTTTCTCCTTGGTGTGTTTAACCAGCTATTTTGTGTCCTAACATTAAAAAAAAAAGTTATAACAACAAAAATATAAAAAGTGTATTGATAAAAACATAAATCTATTCTCCTGGACCCTTCTGCGTCATCCATTTCAACATCCATGGCTTAAGACTTTGTTGACAGGCCATTGAGGTGGTCCATATGGTGACACAGAGGTTGGAGACTCTCTAAAGGAAACCAGACAAAGGCTGAGTCAGCGGGCCCTCAGCTTCTCAGAGCTTCAATGGAGCGTTGGCTGGTTCCCTACTGGGGCCAGTTGCCTGTACACTCTCAGGCTAAACTCTGATCTATGGAAATGAACGGCTCCTCCTTAATAAGTTCAGCCATCCATTCTCTAGCTCCCCCGGGCTGCATGGTTCCTATTCCTTTATCGGTGAAAACCACTTATGGAATGTTTAATAATCCACTGCAAAGTGACAGATTTGTTTCTTTCCACTTCATCAGCAACAGCACACGGGGTTGTTTATGAACAGCAGGATGTAATGCAATCTATTTAAACATTGGGATTGGAACATCATTTCAAGCAGCTGCGTGGAAGTGTTACAGTGGTTAGGTGCTTTTGATGTGTGCAGGTTAGGAATTCGGATGTATGACAGGGTCAGGAAATGTGGCAGAGTGAGAGTGTGAGTTGTTTGTGTGAGCCAATATGTAGAAATGATTTCAACGGAATATACAAAAGTAACTTGAGTACAACATTTTGTTATTACTTTTAGCGAGTTACATGTCTACTGCATTAAAGTCCCACTCCAATCACCTTTTGATCTATTGTAAAATTGTTATTTTAATTATGGTTAGGCTGTTTTTAGCCTAAATATATAAATAAAAACTGTTTTTTTTCTTGGAAATAGTTTCTGCAGAGCAGCAGAAGTTCATCAGAAATTCACCTCTGAGCTGTGGGCAGGACTGTTCTCGTTTCCCATCATCCCTTTGTTTACACTCTCTCCTACTAGCTTACACTCCTTCTCCCCCAGCTTTACATCACAGTACAGTTTTGAGCAAGATGCCAGCTGAGACAATGAAAGCTAAGACATTCACGTTTTTAGTTGTCCACAAGTGGATGCATCAGAATGGAGCAGAGCAGGGAGCTTGTGGGTTGCAGATTGTAATACCAAGATCAATGCTTTTTCCAACAACGTTTTGGGCCTGCTCCTGATTTTCAACAATTTGAATAAGAAATGCAATTTATATTTTAAATTTTATTTGATAAAAAACAGGATTTTCACTGGAGTAGGTCTTTAAAGTTGTATCCACATAGTTTTTAAAGTTGTGTTTCAAATTCAGCTGTAAAGAAACTAATCTCATTGTACTTTCTTGGACTAAATAACAGTAAAAAAAATCATCTTAAAAATAAAATTTGATCTAAAATGTAAAGAGTGGCTTGAAGTTTATCAAAAATGTTTATTTGAGAAATCTTTAGTTGTGCTTTCTTGCTTGCCCTTCTGTTGCTCAATTACTATTTTTTTTCCTTTGCCTAACTTTAATTTTTCAATTCTTTTAACAGAAAACACGACAGTAAACGAAACAGAACAATAACAAAATGCCTATGAAACACACTCAAGACATCTGCCTTTCCTCAGAGCTCCAGAAAAATACCTGCCATGTGATTCTTGTTAGCATTCAATAATGGTCTTTGAAGGTTCAATATAGAGATGTATCATGCAGAGAGCAGGGGAAGGACCCCCAGAAGAGGCTGTTCCTAATAAGACAGGTGCACAGATGGGCACCAGAACATTTTGCAGCCACTCAAACAAAAAACTGGACAAGTATAAATAACACGTGAAAGATACTTGACACCCAAACTGATATTCAGTGTTACTATAGTGACTTTAGACAGCAATGAAAAATCTTTTGCTTTCGGTTTACTGTTTTTTTTTTTTTTTTTTTTTTTTTTTTTTTTTTTTTTTTCATGTAAAATAACCCCTTTTCCCAGAAATGGACTGTTTTATTTCAGGAAGATGTATGCTGAAAATGTGCTAAACTCAAAAAGATTTGGTGCCAAAATGGTTTATGTAACAGCAGCTTATTCACTTCAACAGAAGAGACTAAATCATTCTTAGCATGACAGAAATGTTGAAATACTTGGACATGCTCTATTTTCTCTTCCTTGACATGTTACAGGTCGGTCCCAGTTTAGAGCAATCATGTACACGTGTGTGTGGAGGAGTAATCACTTCCATTTGCATAGGCGCTTGCACAAATCTTATATCATGCTTTTCGTGTAGGATCACGGCTCTCTTGTCGTGAAGGAGAAGAGAAAAGAAGGTAATGTTGATATTATGATGAGGTTGGACATCCTGCATTATATTAACTTGGCTAATGAGCCGTGATGGCAGGAACACTTTGATGTGAAACCCTCAGAAGTTAAATTTCACTCCCAGCTAAGAAAACCTTTAGCAGTTACTCTGAATTTTGTCTCCTTTCAGTCTTACTTTTTCTGTCTTTATCATTTTAGCAGATGAGGAGGATCCTTTTTGAGGCCTGTGAGAGAAGTCAATAAGTTCTTTCAACTGACAGCTGATTTTACTTTGTCTTCTCTGGTCAGTCTGGTCTCCATGGCTTCATCTTTTCAGATCCAAACACAGACAGTTTACACAGATGACAAGTGTGAACCCTCTGAGATGTTCATAAAAAGTCCCATTGCACTTCAACCTAAAGAGCTCGTTTTACTCCGTGAAGCTAAAAGTCTGTGTATGTTTATAATACACATATGTGTACTTTACTTAAAAACCCATTCCATGGAAAATTGTGCTGTTTAACGTGTTTTTTTCATTTATCTAATAATGGAAGACATTTTTGTAGAACATGTAATGCTTTGTTGGGGTGGTAAGAGCCTCTAAGCTAGCAGAAGAGCTTGTAATGGTTGATGGGAATAGGGGTGGGCTTACTTCATGCCATGAGTCCAGCCCACAACTAAGAGGCAAATTTAGAATGAACTCCTGCCACTCTGCAGAAACGATGTTGTAGAAAATTACAGTTTTTTTATTTGAGCTGAAAAGAGCATAATTATAAATAAAAGACCACTGGGAACACGTTTCTAAAGATCAAAAGAGGATCGGAGTGGGACTTTAAAGACACTGCAATCAGAGGCATGAGGCAGTTATTTTCCTTGAACCACTCTTGTCTATTCCCCTCATATGTTTGCGCTGTCAGCAGGTGGTTTGCTTTCCCAGAGCCGAGCGATGAAAGGAGAGGTCTCCCATAACCGAAAATATAAATTCAAAAAAGAAAAGACAAACAATCAGTTTGTTCATGGAGCACTGAGATTCAGACAGAAATCTAGCAGAACACATCTGTGTAAATACTGGGCTTTTGTGATCCACTGAGTGAAGCCTTACAGATGATATTTATTGGGGAATTCAGTTCACTTGTGTGTATTAGATTTTTTAAATTGTCAAACAGTTTCTTAGAAATCCATGCTCTCCTCTGCACCTTTGGAAGTATACATTAATTTGCATATTTACAAAAAGCAAACGCAGGCAGAGTATAATTAAGAAGAAAAGAGCCACACGTCTGAAGAGAAACTTACATCTCTATTCTGATGAGGCTCCAAATCCTTGAAATAAGATGCTGACATTATGGATGTGCACACACACTGACTGGATGTTACTTCTCAATAGTTTCCGCTTAATCTAGAAACCATTTTCACTCTGAGTCTAAGCACATGAAAGCTAAGAAAAAAATTAATTTTGTAATCACAACAGGAAAATCTATAGGGAAAATTGTATTGCATGTTTTACAACACTTAAGTTGTTTTTTTAATGCTATTTTAAAAACTCTGAATCTAAAACAATCGGTCTCTGTAAATATTATTTACTACTATAGAGGTTGTATCATAAATTTTAAAATGGTTAAAACTATCTACAATGAGAAAAAAAAATCTGTAGTTTTCTAGGACAGTTTTCTGCAGAGTTGCAATAATTCTTTTGAAATCCACTTATGAGGTGCAGGTTATATGCCCCATCTAAAGGTTTTAGTAATTGTATATTTTTAACTGTCCCTGATTCACAAAAAAAATAAAGAAAAAGTAATTTCTTGTCCTCCATAATGAAGAAATTCTGCAAGAACATGTATTTTAAAAAAAGAAAAAAGAGGAAATAAAAGAAAGAAAAAAATCCATTCCGGGGTCTTTATTGAAAAAAGCTTTTTTTTTCTTGGTCCTGGTTTGATACTTGAACAGATGATAAATCTTTTGACTCAGTCTGAGGACTTTAGTTTATTTTATGTGATGATTTAATGTTAATCTTTTTGCACTTCATTTTTTCAAAACGAGTCTATTATGTCAACTATTGCTGCAACAGCCCTGTCTTTTGCACATTTACGGCCAGAAATAAAAGCTTTTAAACAACCACAACTCTAAAATATAACTCTTACATGTCAAAAGGGAAAATAAAGGGGCTCACTTGAATAAAATTTGGAATGACACAAATGCATTCAATAAAAAAAGAAGACGCGTGTGATTTTAACACAATAAAAGCATTACAAAATAAAGCCTCGAAGCATATTTATAAGTTTTAATTTTTAACCATAATAAGTGATATTTACATAATTCATTTCGTGTTTGTTTTTTGAAGATTGATGTACATTAATCCTAAAACTTAAATATTGACAGCTTTTATTTTGTAAAACCGGAAGTTTTCTCCGGGTTTTACTGCAGCTTGACTGTGGTGCGTAATTTAACACCCCAGCAGCATCCCGTCTGTCACAGCTTCTCTGGACTTCAGTCTGAGCGGGATCAGATCACTGAGAGTTTAATGCAAGATGGATGTGAAGCTCTTTGCGCTCGGCTGCTCTCACTATGGTGATATATGCGCCTCAGACTCACGGTAAGTCTTCAAATGTGATCAAATGTCTTTGATATGAAAATTTTTGCACGTTTCTATTCATGCATCAACTCTGTCTTTTTTTCTGCAATTGGGATTGTTAGAAAAAGCAAACACTTGTAATGCTGCAAATTGTACTTTAAACTATAAACAAACAAAAAAGATAAACAATTTGTAAGAAATACATTTTAAAAAATGAAAAAAATAATTTCTAATGGGCTATGTGCATGTTATTTTAATTGTTTAAATTTAATTCACTTCAATTTAGAGTAATGCATGCACTTTTGCTATAAAAATAGACTCAGATAAATTAAAAGAAAGTTATTGTTGCGTCAAACTCTTTATTACAAATAATGAATTTGGGCATTTTCATTATTTCTTTTTTTTAATCTTTTTGGTTTGGAAGAAGGTCTTTTCTCGTCCGTAAAGCGCCATCAGTTTCCACATGTGGCTCTGGATGTGGAATAACCCCGATCACACGCGCGCGTTTGCCTTGCCTCTTGTTTTCTTTCAATTACGCAAGTCGCGCATCTAAGATAGAGCCGACGTGGCGTCGCCAAACCGTGGAATCCTTTATCATGTTAACAGGATCAGGTGTCAAAAATAATTTGCATGAAGTTTAATCTGCAAAAGCGCATTTTCCCATCTGTTTGAGCGACTCAGGCTGCATATGAATTGTTTACTGAAGATTTGAAGATTTCTCGTTATCTTAAAAAAAAAATCTCTTCCTGCCAGCAGATAATCTATTTGTCCCATCTGTTTTCTAAACAGCATCTGCATTGTTGTGCTCATTTTTACTGCATTTTCCCCTTTTATTTTTCTCTTTTTTCTACATTAATCAGCCGTGAACATCTCTGTATACAAACCTAAAAGCTGAGTCTTACTGGAAAGTATTCACACCCACTATGAATCAGCTTAATAAGATTACATTGATTTTTACACAAAACAGCAGGAATTTCTTCATAAGCCTTGATTACATCGTCCTCTGTGTGTGTTCTCAAACAGAAATTTATAGATAAAGAGAAAATTTGAGTGTTTGTGAAATTGTTTGATGAAGGAAACAAACACGGATGATGGATGGGTGTGAAAATGAGCCGCAAATCCCAACCAAACTCTGCAGGGGTTGTTGATTTTTCTGCTCATTCGGACAGTCTTGCTTCAACTTGTTGATGTGTCAGAGAATTTTTAAATAGGTTGATTTGTTTGCTGGTAGCCAAATAGGTTCTTAATCTTTTATTCAGTTGATGAATAATTTCAGAGGGATTATTTGTCTTATCTGCTATCAGAGGAATGCTGCTGTGCTTGATCGCTATTCATCTTTCCTTTGCAGCAAAGCCCATCAGTCTGGTTGAACGATGCAGTTGTCGTTCAACCGTCAACAACATCCCCAAAGGTTACATCCGAGAGCTCAAGTTCATCCACACACCCAACTGCCCCTTCCAAGTGATGTGAGTCTTTATGCTTTTTTCTATCCCAATTCCGAAGTCCGAGACACTTTCCTCTTTGCTGGACATTTCTCACCATCAATCTCCAGGAGGTGACAACCAAATAAAGGAAATGCATATGTACACACACACCCCTCTGTCACTCGCTCGCATACACAAGTTGTTTCTGCAACATGTCCGCTGATGCATCTACAGGAAATGGCCCATTTGAGGATGAGTGGATCTGAAAAGGAGGGAACTGGAGTCAGTTTTTAGGGAAAACAAAGGACAAAATTAGGTTTGAGATAGTCCTCATTTGCGATTTCCGGTTTTCAGGTTCGACTTAATTTGTTGTGGTACAAAGTAAGAGATTAACACTCAGTATCTACAGCTCAAAGTTCAGCTTTGTGTCCAAAAAAGTAATCAGACATTTATCAAACAAAATGAATTCAATGGAGGCACTTTGTCCTGCTAAGAATGACTTGGATCAATTTCAACCAGATCCTTCAAAAAAAAAACAACCTTTTTCCTGAATAAAAATATGTTTTGATTTACTTATGATTTAGTTCCTATTTGGACAAGATTTATGAAGCTTGAAGCACAACTTGCCATAAATAAGTAATTGATTACTATCAAATGTTTACAAAAAATATTCTTTATGCCTGGTAAACCGAACTGGGCTGTTTCAGTTCTTTTTTTATGAAAAAATGTCAAATTCCAAGAAAAAAAAAGCTTCTAGTTTGGGATCATTCTTAATTTGATTTTCTTTCTTTTAAGTGCCAAACTGAAGACAAACAGGGAAGTGTGTGTGAATCCGGAGGTTCGGTGGCTTAAGCAGTACCTGAAGAATGCTCTCAACAAGTAAGTTTCTTTGTCAGTTGTTTTTTAACCTGCTTGAATCCCTTTTAAAATCACTTCAGCACCACTTCCACTTGGAAATGAAGAAGTCATGAATGCCAAAGCGCAAATGCGCATTTGATCCCGTTCCAGCAGACTGCTGTGGGAGAGATAGCTCTGAATTGCCCAATCCATGCTGGAGCCCTAACTCAAAACATGCGGCTACATGACCGAGTGGGAGTAGCGAGTGATTCCACTTTAAAACAAATTGCGGGTGGGATGATGCTTTAACCTTCACTAACTTCTGTTTCAATCAAAAAACTGCTGCAAGACCTACATCTGAACACTTGACCGAATGAAATGTTTAAAGGCTGTGGAGGTTTCAATGCTAACTAAATAAAAAAAAGATTCAAGTTGACAGTAAAGAATTAAGAGGATTGTTTAACTTTGTGTTGTATTTCTTATTTTAAACTCTTATTTAAGGCTAAAAGATTTTTTTGGCCATTTACTAAAAGTTCTTTGCCAATATCAACCTTGTCCTGTCTGTTTTGAGCATGGAGAAACCTGTCTCAAAAGCACTGACAATGTGTATCTAAAGAGATCATGTTGCTATCTCAATGATCAAGCTCAAGTTTCTGGATGTTTTGCTTTTTAGCAAAATTAGAAAAAAAGTCACACTCGATGGTGTTGATAGATTTTCTGATAATAGCAAAAGGTTGAAAAGGAAAATTTGATCAATATCAGCCGATAAGGACAAAAGGTTCTGACTGTTTGGATGCTGTCTTTCCTCAGGGACAATAATGGAGGACTTTGAAGCTTTTATGTCATCTTTTGCATAAGAACGCCTCCAGCATATAAGGCAATTGCTCTTTTGTTCTAGATCAAGGCTTAAAATACTTAAAATGTGCACGTTTGGCCAAAGATCAGTAAAGAATTAAGTAAAAAAATGCAAAGAAATGTCTCAAATCTTGAAGAAAAAAGGACCATTTTAATTTATATACCAGTTTAGCTGTGGCTTTCAGTGTTTATGCTTTTCACACAACCTTTCTGAGTATGCCAAATCAATCCATAACAAAATGAATCAATGAGCATACAAATAATAAAATTGTAAAGCAAAAAGCCAAACATTCAGACCCTATAATACTTCATATTTTTTTATTAGAAGTTTAAATGTTTTGCTGAAGAACACACATTTATTTTACCAAAAAAAACGTTTTTTTGTGTGTGTTTATCAAGGATGAAGAAAGCCAAACAGACCATCTGAGAGGGCTGCTGAGATGCTCCTAAGCCCGGGGCATCTGGAGCATCGTCATGGATATGTAACGTGAGATCATCCGGCGTGTTACACAGCACTTATCCCTGCTGCCGTCCTCTAGCCTTGTGCACGGATTGAACTGCAACTCTTCACCATGAACACCTAACCTCCTGCCACCTTTACCATCACCACTCCCACTACTTATAGCAAGAAATATTATTGCAAAGTGGCATTATACTTGTATTTTTTCTAACCATTCTGTACGTACGTTTTTAGTAGTTGTTGATAGATATTAACAGAAAAGCAAATTTTTGATGGCAGAGTCAACCTATGTCAATTTTAAAAATTGTATGAAATTTTTTGTTGAAATTTCTCAAAGAGAGACATTTCCATGATATGAGTCAAAGCATTCTGGTCTGCTCAATGTTTTTGAAAACTAAACATGAAATCAGCTTATTTTCATTTCCTTGATTTCTAATTACATAACATGAACTAAAAGTGGTTTGTTTTGCAAAGAAACAAGATCATTTCTAATTTACTGGCATCAAAGGACTTCACGGAGTGCCAGTTCCCCACATGTGCTAATAAAAAATCCCATTTTTTATTCCATCGTGAAAACAGTGTGCCAAAAGAGGGTTAGCATTTCCTGACCTGCATTTTTGGCTGTCGTACAACCCAAAGTAACTCGTTTCTGTTTCTTTATTTTAACCCAAAACATCAACATCTGGTTTTGGAAAACGTCTAAATTTACTGGAATTGTTAAATTTGAGAAGTTAACTACAAGAAGAGCATAATTAAATTGACAATTATGAGCTGGCAGCCTGTGTTTCAGTAGTTATTTTCTGAATGCAACTTTAATGAAAAGTGGTCTTTAGTGGTTGGGACAAAATGTAAGAGTCAGCTGCAGAAACAGAAGTGCCGTCACGAAGAACAGACATATACGACTGTCATGCAAAAAGTAACGCACTTTATGTTCCATATTTTCACACAAAAAATCTGTTTGGTAGCTCTGTTTGTGTCTGTCGGTCATACTTTTCATTTTTATTGTTTTTTTTTAAGCTTTTCTTATAGATGAATTTGTAGATCGGGGACAGCTATACAACTATTGTTCAAACTGTCAAATGTAAAATGAATGTTACGCAAATGTTTTATTTTTGTACTCCTTAGCATTTATATATTAGGTGCAAGCATTTATATGAAGGAACTGTATACTTTCACAACTGAGCCATCCTGCTTTTTTTGTAAACCTGTATCACAGCTGCTGAGTAAAAACAAAACCTTTTTAAAAGTCTAGCTTTAATGTGTGTTTTCCTTTGATAACATGGGCCACGATAATCGCACATAATCAAACTTTTATGCATTTTTTAAATGATTCCTTAAAGTTTTTGTTACAAAACTGAAAGAACCAACGTACATCTGCTAAGATCGTACAGTGCCAACAGGTCAAAGAGTAAATGTAAGACTTTGATGTGAGAGCATGTGCTGGAGTTTACTCACAAAGACAAATTATAGGCAAGGACAATGATCCTGCCTGCTATTTAACTATTAACTCAACAAGCAGCCATTAGGAAATCATTAAAGCTAAAAGGGATGAACTTTTAACTTTTCTCCAAAGGCAGAGTTGGTTGAAACATCAGGGAGCGATGAAAGAACGTGAGCGACAGCTTTAAAATCCAGTTTGTGGCGCACCCAGTAGGACAGTAGCTCTGTTTTTTCAAGACGGGAAAGGGAATGAAGTCAGATGTAACCAGACTATTGAGTGTCTTCAACGGGTTTCAATCTGCGAGTCAAAACAACACTGAAGATTTAAGCATGCTGTCATGGGTCAAATAAAAGTATGTGTCTTTTACAAAAGTCTTACAGAGAAAAGCAGCGTTTTTTTCACGGATCATCTATACTTTGAGCAGTTTGCCGTTTTCTTACATAACTTAATTTTTCTCTGCTCTAGGGCATGAAATGCACGTCAATACAAGTGAACAATTACCTGATTTGGGGCATTTTTCTAATCTATTAAAAGCTCTTAGCTTCTTATATCATGTGTAGGCCAAAGTAAATTCATATTTCAAGGTCACAATCCATATACCAACCATGGCACCAGAAAAACAAAGCAAAAAAATTAGGCAAACGACAGTTTCAAAAAAATCTAAAAGTTTGGTCAACTTCTTTAAATGTCCTTTATCCTTGCAGAAAAATCTCTGCAGAAGGAATCTTATAAAGAAGTTTCTGCAGCAAAGCCGTTAACAAAGCAGAGGCTATAGAGAGCAAATGAGATGTGTTAGAGCACTAATGCTTCTGCTCATTGGGCTCATTGGAGCAAAGCAGGACAACATGATTATTTGAAGAATTGGGAGATCAGCATGGCTGAGCCTCCGCAATGCCATGTTAGTACTTGAGTTGGGCACCGGGCCTAAACAAACAGATCTGCACACCCAGTGTGTTGTACTTATTCATCACCAGACGTGAGAAACAAGAACTGGAGATGCAATCAGCAGCGACTCGCTACAGCTATATAGAAAGTCCCCAAAAAAGCAGAATATAGGAGAAAGTCTGAGGAGGAAATTAGGAGTCATTCATCATTTTTTAAAGGACGTTTAGGGTTTTAATGATGGAAGCTAGATGTTCTGTGTAAACGCAAGAGAGAGAAAAATACAGTCACTAAAATAATCTAAAAAATAAAACAAATGCGAATGCTTTTCAACTTTAAAATTCATATTGCTCAATGCTTTATGTAACTCCAAAACTTTTATAAATCTGGCACCCCAAGAGGCTATATACTCTATAAAAACACTCTGCTTTTGCTTAAAGGTTTGTCCAGAAACAGAGAAATTATAAATTATCAAGAAGACACAAAATCTATACTCAACGTTCCATTTCTTTTAGGGTTTAGTTCCCCCAGGATGTCCGACAAAACGGATGAAAACGTATAGATCATGTGATATGCACAGAAAGACACAAACTGAAGGGAAGTGTTGAGTGTTTTTCTTTGTTCTTAGTTGAAGTGCAAGTTCTCTCCATTTTTTGCTGTAAGGGCTCCCATATGTGCAGTCGGTGAAAATGTTCTCAGGAGTGATTTGTCATAAATATGAAACATGGATATATAAAATATTGTTTTTCTCTATGTGAATGTGTGGGAACCTGGAGGACTCTCAGAGAGACTTGATTCTAAAAATAAGGAATATCATTTGGATCAGTTTAATGTTTAAACATGTCTTTATACTGTTTTTTTTTACATCAGTGTACCTGTATGAGTAGGCATGATCTTGCAGAATACGTTTATGTAAAGCCATTTTAAGACAATAACATTTTTGTTTTAAATTTTTCATTAACTTGACCTTTTTTTCCTGCAGATGTTTACCTGTATTTGTTTACGTCCAGTCTCCTTCAAATCAGATTTTTTTTAAAAATAAATTCATAAATGAGTTGGAAGATATTCCTAAAGCAAAACAGGATCACATTTTTAACTCTCAAGGGGGAATCTTGGCATTTTTGGTTTTGCCCTTTCTCCAATTTGCCTTGAGCATAAGGTCAGCTTTTGAGGGGTTGACATTTGTCTGTCATGTGGAACTGATCATCATTTTTTAAATGAATTTCCTGGTACCCCATTTTAAGCTCAATGCAGTACTCATTGCAATTTACATACAGATCCTACATTGGTCTGTTCACACAAACACGTGACTTTATCTGCATTTGAGGGTGATTAATCCTTTAGGTGTTTATCAGACTGGACAAATAATTTTACATTGTTGTTTTCAACTTATAATGTTGTTAGGGTAAATGGCAACTTTCAGTGTAAAATCCTAAATTTCCTGGTTCGCACATTAATTCTGTTCAGGTTCTTTAATTTTTACTGCAGTCCAAATATATATGTTAAGGGGTCTTGTAAATTTAGGAGCACTTTTAGAGTGAGCTGTTTGGTTTGCTGCACCACAATTCATTTCCTCTAGTAATTCATGCTGTTGGAAAAGTATGAAAACTCACCTTAACTCTGGAATCATGTGAGTCCTTGCTTTATTCCTTCATCTTACTTGCAAGTTACTTCAATGTGAGTGGAAATGTAATATTCTAAGAATGGAATTGAACTAAATGGCAAATGTAGGGTGCATAACAGGAAAAAAAAAGCTGCATTAACTACAAATAAAAACGAGTGCAAACTGAAGAAACACAGATCACCACTTGTTCCTCGCCAACGTTTAGCTGAGCCAAGAGCAAATGTTGTTTGCTTGCTGTGATCCCTTTGGTGCTGTTCTCAAGCACATACAGCATGGCTCAGTTACAAAGGTGCGCCATGGAACCATTCACTTGACACCTGAGAAAACTTTTGTTACCTTTGCACAAAAAGATGTACATTCCCAGTTCTGTCAGTCATACATAGACAAAAAATACAAAATGAGATCATTTGGAGTTTGAGAAGTGTCTTCTAGAGCGAGCTATCAGGTCTGTAACCTGACAATTTTCTGCTGAAAATGAGCCCCGACAGAAAAATCCAGAGAATCTCCAGCAAATTTGAGAGATAAGATCTAATTCTTAGGGCTTAAAAGTGATAATAGAATGATATTGCAAAATAAAAACTTGGTCTTGGTGAAGTAAACAAGATCTGATGTGATACACAGATGCCAGGAGTAGTAAACACCCCCACCATTCTTCTTCACATAATCTGTGAGGCACAAAACAAGACAAGCAGCACTTGTCAGTTTTCTTTTTTGTCTTTTTTACTGGCTTAAAACTAATTTCCGACAATGTGATTCCCAATATGAGAAATTGAAGTTTGATCCACAAAGTGTAAAAACAAGTAAAGCAAGGTTTGAATTTTTTCTCATCCTAATCTCACTCATACCAGGTCTGCTATTTTAGTTTTAAAGCTCCTTGAATTGGTTTTAGAATGAAGCTTGAGTGGCTGTGGTTACATCACCTGTCCAAGAACAAACATGCAGAGAAAATATTGAGAAAATTAAAGATTGTAGTCCTCTTGTTGTAGCTTAATGTCTCACCAGTAATGAGTTGATGAGCTCTGTCCCTGTCTTTTGACATTTTGTGGGACAGTTTCCAATATTTTTTGTAAAGGCCCACTCTAATCAGCTTTTGTTCTATTGCCTGTGGTCTTTTTGATAAAGAATATGCAGGTTTTAGCCAAAGTAAAAAAAAAGAAAAAAGTTTTCCAGATCACCTGAGTTGTAGGGGGATTTTTGACACAGAGTTAGCATTTAAAATAAATTCTCAGAAATTAAATTGTACTTTTTATGTGTCCTCCATCATGAAAAAAATGCCACAAGAACATCTTGAAAACACCCAAAACGTGATTTTTGTAGTGGGTCTCTAATGAGAGGTTTTGCAAAAACTTACTCTGATTCATGTTGAAGAATTTTTTTTGTTTTTGGAAATCTCAATGCTTTGAAAGATTTGTGTCTGTTTCTGGTAAAATGTAACTGCAGCTCTTTCAACCTCCTGCTCCCTAACTTCTGTGTTATTTACCCTTTTGCCCCCCAACCCAGCCAATGTCCTTGGGCACAGTGTTCACCAAACGCATGCTCCCAGAGGGAAACATCAGAGGAGTTGTAGCTGTTCTAGCATCAGATGATTTGCTACATGTTTTCACGACGAGAGTAATGATTTGTAAATGACTTCTTGATTGTGTGAAGGGGGGGCACGAAGTGTTGTGAAACGCATTAACACTCCCAGTGACCCGGCAGAGCATTAATCATCATTATGACAAAATTGCTCAGCCAAACCTCTTGGAGGACTGACCAACTGTGGCGGATGTTGAAAGTGACCATCGTACGGTGAGCAACAGCGGCGGCATGTGTGTGCGTCTGTTTGTGAATGAAAGGGGGGCTAATAGAGAGGCCCATATGAGGGGTTAAAAGCCCCCCCTGCAGTCTCTTTAACTTTCATGTGCTAATATTACCAAGGTTATGAGCAACAACGCCATCCATCTATCCACAGATGTTTGATTGAACATGGGGTCTTTCCGACCACATAATACCACCAACTACAGACGCGGCTCTTTTGCTGTGGGTCTGTGTCCAGAAGAAACAGCAAATTCCGGGGGTTAGGTATAGATCAGTCACAAAGGAGTCACACACCCAGGGGACTCTGGGAGGCCTCTGTGGGGCCCACAGAAGCTGAAGAACCACCAACTTTAAAGTTCACCCACATATCACACACTGTGCTTCTCTTCTTTGCCATTCCTTTCAGGATTACCGCCCACATCATCAGTGGGGCAATAATCCCATGAATGGTGTTTTGAACGTCCGCCAGTGTGGGGCTCTGGGCGCCGTGTGACACTCAAAGAGAGGGAAAATGAAAAACCATGAAGGAAGTGAATAACCTTAAGAAAATTAACAATTACTGTATTATTCTGCGATGAAACCCATATACTGTTCCCGCCTCATCTTTATTGCTGCAAATATTTTTAGTGGGGATGATTGCTATAGAGGCCCTTCTGTTGGCCCGCATGACTCAGTGTCTGTGTATGCCGCCCATATGTGACAGACGAGGAGGTCTGAGGCTAATGCCGTCCATCAACGCTTTTCCCTCTCAGACAATATATTTTTTCAAGGACAACTATCATTTTCGCCCACAAAAGAGCTGAATGAAGAAAATGGCACTCCACAGACATTTTGTATTGTTCATGTTAGACGTGCTGGTCTGAACTGCTTTAGGATTTCTTTCAAACAGCAGCGTTTTCCAAAAACATAGCATTAGCTCCCACATGAATCAGTGGTAGGCATATTAAATCTGAGCTCTCATGTTCATTCTTCTAAAGGACATTCTGTTTTCTCTCACCCCATGTAACTTTTAATTTATCAGACCTTTTGTTCTGAATCAAATGCATTATAAACTTAAAGAGAGCACCTTGAGAGTCAAGCATATCTGTACTTTTCATGCTGGATTTTTAGAAGTGTATGAAATTTTCTGATGAAAATGGCTAAATTTGGTACAGTTTCAGATTAAGACTCTTCAAATAGTCTCCACAGTCATTCTGTCAGAAAAAAAGATTATATTGACTTAAAAAAAGACAAATTGGCTGTGTACATCCACTTTCATCAGTGTCTTTAGGGCTGCCAATCATTTTCTGACAACGTGCCAGAAAAGGAAATCATGGCCAACAAAACATGACCTCACATCACACAGATTTCAACTTAGTCTTCATCTCTCATCCTTCACATTCTTGCCCTTGAGTGCAATAAACTGTTCTTGCACAAAACCACAGGAAACACACCAGGCTGCAGACCACAGAAATGAAGGAATACTGCAGAAGTTTGCAGTCTGCTTGTGGAGTTTGTTTGCATTTGTCTGGCCGACCTTTAAGTCGTCATGGAAACTTAGTTACTGTTAAAGAAAAACACAACCTAGTGTGTCCATTTAAATTTACTTTAAGCAGATAACAGATGACAGAATCAAGATGTTGATAATTTTGATTCATAAACTTTATCATTATGATATGAAATGTTCCTAATGATCACTGACCGCCTCCTCTAAAGAGCAAATAAGTTCAACTAGAATTTTTGGGAAGAAAAGAAAATTCAGTGCAATTCAATATTATTTATATAGTCCAATATCACAAAACAGTTGTCTCATTGGGCTTCATACCGATAATTGTACTGAAGCAGAAAGTCGGTCATAAAATATAAACAATGGTTGCTAAAAAAAAAAAACTAAACAGACTAAACTAAACTGGTTACTCCTTCCACTAGACTCCTTCTTCTCGGCAAACAAAAGAAATCCTAAAAAACCTGATTCCAAAAAAAAAAGAGGAAACCTAAGGGATGTCCACATGAATAAGAGATCCTCTCCTAGGACAGACAGGTGATTTACCAGGACTATTGAAGAATTAGTGTGTCCAACTACATACTTGAATAGTGCAAAACTGAGGTCCACTGCCAAGATGAGCCAGAGGGGCGGTCCACAGTCAAAAACAGGACAACAGGCAATCTGAAATCTGAAATCTCTACCGCTCTCCTGGAGGGGAGTGGGAAAAAAGGACAACCAATGAATTGCACTGCACCAAACAGAGGCAGAGAGAACGAAATAAAAAGTAATAAAGAATAGAGGATAGGTAAATATGAAAAGAGGGCAGAACCCCATTACACCAAACATTCCCCAGCTTCTAAAGAAGAGTTTGACACACTGAACATTTTTGTTTTTTTCTAACATCACCAGGTCATACAGCTTATGTAAGCAGTATTCAGGAGAATGAGCTTAAGTCCAACAACCCCACAGTTCAGGCCAAAAATAAGAGCAGTTCTGGTAATGTTCTTTTCTGAAATAGAAAAGTGTTGTTTGTTTAATTTATTTTTCTCTTTGGAAAGCGTATAAATCAAGACATGTAGGTTCAGAAATGTTATCAAGCTGACCTTAAATTTAATAATTTATTAATTGAACCCTGAATTTAAAATTAAATTTATTTCTCATTCTTCTCAGTGTGCAGCTCTGTTTTATCTGTTCTGGTCTCTCCAGCTTCCCTTCATTCAGTTTAATCCATTCCACCTGATCAAACCTGTGTATGAACTCTATTGTCTCACTCTGAGCCCACCAGTTTGTTGTTGTTATCTCCATTTCCCAACATTACTCTCCATCAAGTTAAATGTCTTTGTGTTGCTGACCCTTTTTGTCCTTTTGTTCTATTTTTCCTTTGGATTGTTGCTGACTCTGTTCCCCATATGCCTTTTGTGAACACAGGACCACTGATCCTGCCTTTTATTGTATTGAATTTTGAGTATTGGATTATCCCTCATGTCTCAGGTTTATTGGACCTTCTTCTATCATCATAAAACCAGAGAAATCAGCTCCAGATCTCTTCCCCGCCCATTATTCTCCTGCAGTCAGTGTCCTCCTCAGAGCAACTCGTGATCCTGAAATAAACCTGGGGAGGACCCTACTGCTGGACTCAGTGAATACTTTAATTTACACTCCAGGGTTGTGTTCATTCTAGGTTGTCCATTAAGGTCTTAACATTACCCATGTTTAATGTCTGTATTCTAGAGGTCAAGAGAAACCATACAATAACAGGAAAAAAGCTACACAGTGAAATACAAAATGTGACATACCACAGCTGCAGCTGAGCCTCTTCAATACAAGAAAACGCTGGTCTGATAGCTATTTCATCATTTTGGAAACTATAATCTATAGCTTTAAAGAGGAGTGTGGGTCCTAAAGCTTTGGATTTAATGAAACATGATTTGTTTTTATGGCAGCACTCTTAATGTACGTGGATTCATAAATTTTAAGAAAAATCCATCCACTGAAAGTCCCAGTTTTTTTATTATAAAAAAAAAGAAAAGAAAAACATGGAGGCTTTTGGAAAGTATCTGGGATTCTGACACTTAAGTCCCAGTAAAGGTTGAATTTGAAGTTGGTTAAAGATAAAAACACAGCGGTTGGATTATCTTCTTGAGCTTTTACAGTCAAAATTCTATTTAGTTCCAGGCTTAATATAAAATCTTCGATCTCCCAATCTGATATCACATTTAGCCTAGCCTCAAAAATTGTATTTAAATTACATGGAAAACTTCAAAGCAACTTTCAAAAAAGTTAATTTTTAAAGTTATTTATGATGTACCTCACTGTATCTTTGAAAGTATGACTAACACCTGAGTTTTTTAATGTTTCTGACCTGTTTGTTTTGTTTGGTTGGAAGGAAGGAAGCTATTTAAACTATTTATTGTTCATGCCAACTTAACTAAGCATACAAGAGATTTCACAATAAAACAAGCTATGAGAAGAATTTTGGTGCCAAACCACCAAACTTTGGTACACTGGAAAAAAAAAAGTCTTGGGTTACTTGCAAGTGAAGCCTGGGAAGACTTACTACAATTTGAAGACAGGTTGACTTCAAAGAGAGGAGGTAAATATGCATAATGATGTATGTAAGAATTAAAAATAATAACCCACAGATCCAAAGAATTATAGATCAAGAAAAAAAGTAAAATTATTTGTGAGCACATATTTGGGATCATAGAGGTGAAGATATTTACAAATAGTTGGAGACTATTAAGTTTATACTGCTTGGACTTCTCTCTATCCTGTGCCACTATGAAAGCCGCAGCGTTAAAAAAATGTTTATCCTTTATATGTAAAAATTATTTATAAGACTGTTTTTTTCTGAGTTTAGTAGGGACAAGAATACCAAAGTGGGAGAAATGGACTATATACAAAACAACAAGAACATAAAGACATATGCAGAGAAAGGTAATTCAATGTAAATGTCTGTTTTTCTTTTCTTTTCTTTTCTTTTTTTTACATTTTCTTTATATGTATCCCAGTTGTTTAATTGTTTTTGTTTTGATATACTTTACTTACATTTGCCTCTGTATATTTGTCCTAAATGTAAATTTTAGAAAAGAGAAAAATAGTCAAAGTGATTTTAAAAAAAGTAAAAGAAAAAAAAATCTTTCTAAATGCTTTGAATTAAAAATTGGACTGGACTATATTTCTCTTCAAACTGTCCTTCACATTTAAAGGAGTTGCACTGTCATTTTTTTTATTTCCCCCAAAAACCACAATCAGACAAGTTAGAATGTTGAATGTACTTTTCCAAGTGAGAAGCACATGCAGTACTTGGTCATGGAGATAACATTCTAACCTTTTGATTCATGAAAGTCTTACTAAACCCAAAAGAAGCTCAAATCTGGAAAAAGTAAAGCACTCTGTTTTTACCAACATTAAAACATGGGAGCATCCACATTCGGTTGCAATTTTAAGTTAATTCGTTCACATATTTGTGTTTATTAGCTTGTTTAGTTGTTTTTTTTTTGTTTTGCTTGCATTGGGTGTGGAAAACATTGCAGAAAACGAGAGCGGAGGACTGCAAAGCTCTTTTTTCCGACATTTTCACATGGAGCTCTAAAAATAGAATCATAGGTTTCACACATCGAGAAATTATAGGAAACATCTGGTCCCTAAACTAGAGGAAAAATAACCTCACATGAACAGCTACACATCACATCCAGCACTGTGTCACAATTTATTGATCATAATCTTGGCCAAAAAGGAAGATATGGTTTTTGAAATAATATACAATCTGTGATTCTTCAGTTTGCAGAACTCCCTGATGCAGCTATGAGTTAAAGTCGTTTGGCGTTTGATGTTTCTTCACATCATTGTGGAGGAATTTTAAATGCCTTCCCAAAGCACTTGTGGGGGTGTTTTGACTTTTCCCTAAAAGTTCCATGCTTTTGCACTTTAAGAAGGTTTGTAGCTGCTACCTTACGTTTTCTGAGACCTTCTGATGATAGACAAGCCTCTGCTGCTGTCATGGTGGGTATCAGCTAAGCCCCTGAAAGTTAAACTATAAAGTGCTGGCTCAACGAGAAATATGTTGAAGGCTTTGAAAAAAAACAAAAACAAATCAGAACTCTTCAACAAATGCACAAAGTTACCGTAGGTAAAAGAAACCAAAGACTAACAACAAAGAAAAGGATACAATCTGGGGTGACTTCACACATTGGAATGTTCTCCACCTTTTTAAAGACAGTTTTCTGCTCTGCGGTGGCCATTTTGGTCAGATGTGATGTCATCAAAGTCCAGCATTTGCCTGAATGAGTAAATAAGGAAAAAAATCAATCCAACAGTTGTTGGGACATCCTCAGTAAGGCCGATCCAGTGGTGAGCTCTTGACAGTTATCTGTTGTATAAAAGACCACAGCCAAGTCTGAGTTCACGTTTGATCTCGATTATGAAATAAAATGAAAAGAACAGATGTCATTTGATTTTAATGTTTCACAGGTTTGAAACATTTAAAACCTCTCTAAAAAGTTTTTGACAGAAACCGGGCATAGATACTGACAAAAGCCAACAGTGACACATGAGCCTGAATTTAATAAAATGAAACAAAAAATCAACATACTAAAGCGGAAACTACATAAAACTTAAATATTGGCATGATAAAACACATCAAGTCTAATTTAAATAATTTAGAATAGTAAACTTGAATAACATTAAAATAAATTGATAACTTTGGAAGCTAAATTAACTTTAATGTCTTCCAAGTACTGATTTATTTAGGAAATAAAATCAAATGTATTGACGTTATTTCTATTATTTTTGATTGCTGCAACATGTCACGTGTATTTTTACCCTTAAGACCCAGTCTGATGAAAATGATCTTTCTGGTATTTTAAGCATGTTCTTGCTGCATTTTTCTGATGATGGCGGGCATATATAAAGAATTTCAAGCTCAAATATACATTTCTATGTCTTTATACAAATGGTTGTGAGTCAGGAGGAGCAAAACTATACCATTTAAAAGATTGTATTTGCTCAGTAGAAAATAAACCCAGCATGTTAGACCACAAGCTCCCTGCTCTCTTCATCCACATCCATAGACGACTATGTCCGAGTACATTTTGTACGGCTGGATAGCTCCAATATAGCTTGCGATTTTTTTTGCACCAATGCTGTTCCATTGGCGCTGTGAGGAGCTGTAAGCTAGGGGGAGAGCGTGTAAAAAGATATCTCTCAGTTAGTACTAACGAAAAGTATTGGGTGGGTTTATGTGCAAAAGTCCCGCCCACAACTCAGAGGCAAATTTCGAATAAATTATGCCGCTCTATAAAAAGTATGTCCTAGAAAACGACACAGGTTTTTTGATTTTGGAAAATACGGCATAATCATAATTAAAAGAATCATTGGGATTGATTTCAAGTGGTTTTATAAATTCCCATGGAATATTTTGGTGTTCTTTCTTCTAGTGTCAAGCAAAGTGTATTTTCCAACTCTTTACTGTTCACAGCAAAATATTTAAAACTTCAGTGGACTGAAGTGGCCTGTCAAATAATGTGTTCCTGACACAGCGGCTGCGTGTGGGAGGAACTACCAGCTAATGTTTTCAGGATATTGCTATAAGGAATTGTGTCTGTGGATTTCTCACCTAGAATGTATGGAAGACAAATATGATGTTGAGAAATAAGGCTCATTTATTGTGAAGAGTTCTACAAAAACATCGGTAATCTGCATGTTAGCCGCTTCCACAATGTTTCTGTGGCTGAGCTAGAAGGCTCGATGTTTAGTATTAATCGGGGGTGTAATATTAGGAGACCTTTTTCTATTTTTCAATGTCTTGATGAGGCCCGAACGAGCAGCCTCCGCACTCCACAGCAACTCTCTGTCTGCCAGCATATCGAATCGGGATCTGTCCAGAGTTCCTGGGCAGATGCAACAGATCAATCTGTCGATGTTTAAGTTTTGGAAGCGCTGCCCAATTTGTGCCCTGTCACTCTAATCAAGCTGCTGGCAGACCTTCGAGCCACGCTCGTGGTTCAAATCGCACAGCGATAGCCTCATGTTCCGTCTGTACATTGACTTCACATTGAAACTGGCTGCCGCTATCGCGCAAATCGCGTTCAGTATGAATGCACCGTCAGATTTTTTTTTATTTTCACACAGTTATAAATGTTACAAACTTATTAAGTATAATCCTACAAAATAAAATGTAAATTGTTTCCTGCTTTTCAGCTAAATCTGTAAAACATTTTTCACAGTTTGACCTAGTTTATGTTTAGAACACCTTCAGATTTGGTGAATCATGTCGGAGTTTACCAGGAGATTTAGATCAAAAGCACATCATTTTCTGGTCTGGTTAATTTTTGTGAACATCACACGAAGAAATTTAAACAAAAGACGAAAGCAGAATTTGATTAAAGCAACACAGCAAACAAAAAAAATTCTGACACAATTACAAAAAAGTTAATGGGTCAGAACTGACAAGGTTATTTTAAGCAAAGTAGGAGTTATATTTTATAAAGTAAATCCATTTACTGTAATAATGTCCAGATGCTGGTGTCAATCTCCATTAAAAAATTGTTTAAAGCAAACACTCATGTTTCTTGCTGCAAATCAGAACCTTTTTTTTTTTTTTCAGGTGAACTGAATCAGAAAGCCTGTTCTCGAAATGATTAATCTCTCCCCCAAAATTCCCAGTTGTCTGTCATTTCCATCATTTACAAACTCTCTGCCAGCTTTTCAAGGCCATACGTGCAGAAACAATTATATTGACATCGGCAACCGCTTTCCCTGATATAAACAAACACCCCCACAGGCATGCTAAGAGTTTCCCTCCCTCTTTTGAAAAGGCCTGTAATTTTCACAGTTGCCTACAAATCTCTGCTTTCTCTTAGTTGCAGGAGTTCAATTCAGTTTGGTGAAAGGAGCTGCTGTGGCATTCATTATTGGCTTGCTTTTGATTTGATGGTAAGCTCAACACAATCCAGCGGGCCCCTGCTGAGTTTTTATTGCTCGCATCTAACCACCAAGAGATGTTGAGAAAATGACTTTAGTTCACACGCCAGAAATGAAATTTCAGACAAAATAACATTGAAACAAATACAAATGCTTTGATGGATATTTCCCAAAACAAGTCTTAAAAAGTCGCCCAAAACTTTCAGGCTTTTTTTTCCCCCCGATTTTATGGCCAGTTTTATCTTTAAGCTATCAGTGTTTTCTGACAAAAAGAACTCAAATAAATGTTTAAATATTTCAAAATTCTAACAAGAACATAAACAAATCTATCATTTTAAAACAAGAATTCTAGATCCAGTGGTTTTATAAATAAATAAAACATGTATTATGTTGTCGTTTGACCACAATTCAATTCAAGTTCCCAGGTTCGCTTTTGTTTAGTTTGTGAGGCAAACCTCACAAAGTAAAGGTTTGCCTCCGAGCACATGTTCTTTATAACTGTTAGAATAACGCTTCATATACCTGTCAGTGTTGTTGATGGGGTCAGACAGTTCAGTACACCCCAGCTGCCAAAGAGACTGATCTTATTAGGCTAAAAGCATGATACTGATTGAAAGAAAAACATGCTCTCAGGGATTCTCAATTGATTATTCTTAGAAAAAAAAATTCAGGAACACAAACAAAGCTCCAAAAGTAAGATTTTGGATCCATGGAATACCCAGATGCTCAGGTAATTTTAGTTGTTTAGCTGGAACTGTCAGCACCTAGATGCTGTTCATCGCACTTCTTTTGCAATGAATGCACTTGATATTTATTATTTATATGTTTGTTTGTTACTTTATTTGTTTGGTTGTAAATCAGCAACAAATCAATGTAAAATACAGTATTGTAATGTTTTGTGGGGGTTCGAAGACAAGGAATAATCCAGTATTTTAAAAAGTGCTTTGGTGTCAGAATAAAAAAATGAACCAAAATTGAGTTTTTGTTTTTATTTACATTTGAATCGACTGCATCAAAGTGTAGGCGACATCTAAAAAAAAAAAAATTTTCACTAGAGAAGGTAAAAATCCCCAATTTTCTTAAATTATAATCACATTGCCTGTACTTAGTTTTAAATATTAAAAACTAATTAAAACAAATGAAGCTTCTCTGCAGACTTGTATTACTTAGAGAAATATTTTATTTAAATAATTCAATGATACTACTTCTTAAGTTTTAAAAATTCTTCAAAAGTTGAGTATTTTAACATAATTTGTCATAGGACGACCCATTTTTTTAGAATTTGTATTTCATGCTAAGATATGGAGAATGAGTGGTGGCTATATGATGGAAAGATCCAGTTAGGTCAAGTCAAAGGTTTAAATTAAAAATAATGAATTAAGATAATAATCATAGCTGTAAGGAGAATCTCATTTTTTAACATAACTGAGCTGACTGTGGACTAATGGAACACACAAAATCTGTGTGTGTCCTGAACGTGGGGAAAGCTAGATCAAACATGATAATATAGAAATAAAAGTGTGGAAGTGTTGGTGGGGTAAGCCAAGACTTCTTCTACAAAGTGGGGTCATTATTTGGAAAGTGAGTAAGTTAGAGATGCTCAACTCTATGAGATGATTCAGACCTGATAACAGAATCTGATGAAGCAAAAAAAAAAAAAATCCACTGGGATTCCAGGAATCCAGGTTTGGAAAATCCAACGAAGCAATGACGCACGAGATGGAGACCAGATCAGAAGGCAGAGACAGAGTAAAAAACAATGGATTGACTTTAGAAATGAATGATCTATCAGGAACTGGTGAACTTTAAGGAAGCCATTGGGGATAGAAAAAAGGCTAGGTAACCATAGGTGCTGCAAAAAACTTAACAAATGAATTATGTTGGTTAAGACTGTCCTTTGCCAGTATACCTCCTTGATGTTTATTTAAAAAGGAGCAGGAGTTGGTTTGCTCATGTTCTCATTTATTTCCTCAAAGTAAGAATAGGAATATGAAGGTTTTTTTGCAACTCCACAGAAAACATATTTAATTGTATTTCAAATGCTATCAAAGAAGATTCGTATGATGTGAGGGGGAAGGATTCTGAAATGTCAGTATTTGGTGAATATTAAAAAACTGTCAAGACATAGACCAAAAGCTGAGGAGGAGCAAATGTCACGTCACTAAAGCTTTAGTTTATTCCATTGGGCACTGCTGCCTTGCGGAAAATACATTTTCATATTTGGATTAAAAGAATCAGAATTTTTTTCACCTGATAAATATAAAAATGTAACTTTATAGGTTTAATTTGTATTTTTTTAAGCTTTGACCACAGAACACAACCATGCGTTTAAATATTTACAGAAGCATGTGTTAGAGGAATACAACATAATTTTCTATTGTGAAAAAATATAAATGTTTGTGTAGAATGAAATTTTTTGTTTTGAGAAGAATCTTTTGCAAAATAACTGTCCCTGCTATTCATCTGTTTATGGGCACCCATCCACTTACTCCAGCAGCTCTGGGTTTACAGCTTTTGTCTTTCTAACCGCAGACCCTGAGATCTGGAGACTGCTCTCAAGTCTTGCCATGATGCTTTACTGATTTTCTTTTTTTTTTTTTTTTTTAAGAAATATCTAAGCCACAGGTGGTGAGGATTAAACTCAATTGAAGAAAGGAAACGTGTTTTCTTTTCAGGAAAAAAAGTAACTCATAATATATAAAAGAAAGTTCTTGAAAAAAAAAGAGCTGGATTGCAGAGACCTACTTTCGACAATTATAGCCTTTGTTTAGGTTCCTGGTGTTCTGAGACAGTATTACCAAGCCTCTTCTTCCACCAGTCTATGTCTTTGTGGTATGAGTGGTAAGGGGAACGGGGACCGTTCGATAGGTGGATTGCACACAAAAGGGCAAGAGGCGTGGCTCAGAGTTAAAAAAATAAAATTTTTATTACAAAAGATTCTAAAAGCACAATTAAAAGTCAAATAAAACAATCACACAACTAAAATAGAGAAAAAAAAGTCAGTTAGCTGAGACCCGTTTTGGCTGCGTGCGGTGGAGGCCCCCAAAACAAAGAAATAAAATATAATCACCCCACTCACGTGACAAGTGCACTCACAAGTGAATCCCTTCACCAAACACGACACTCCAACGGGGGAAAGCCTCCACCGGGGCAAGAGACTGGGTCCTCAGCACTGAGGGAAGGGGAAAACAGAATTAAAATTCAGACATACAAAATAAAAGAAATAAAACTTTCAGTCAGAAGTGGAGCTTAGCTGGTTGGCTACAACAGCTCCACTTCGAATCAACAATAAAAAACAGTGCTCCTCCAAATGTACAAAAAGCACTGCATTAAAAGCAAGGCTAAAATGGTTTAAAAGTCCAGAAGTAAAAACCACTCTGGTTCCTCGGTTCTGTTCCGGTGGGGGACTGAGCCCGGGCGTGTCCCGAGGGGTCCGTTGGACACCTCCGGCGGACGTATCAGCTAGCCCCCGCAGAACCCTTGTCACACACGGCGCGAGCGAGCAGCGAAGTTGTCCCGAAGATAAATATATTTAAAAAACAGCAGCCGTTCCAGGGTCCCTGGGAGCACCAGAAAGTCCCTGGCAATGGAAGACATTGGAATAAATAAATTAAAAAAGAAAAGACAGCTTACCGGAAGGTGTGCGGCTTTAAGCACTGCTGACTCACCAAACTGTTTGTCACCCGAAAGGAAAAGGCAGCATGTAAAGCGCGGCGGCTTAGTCACATCCAAGTGCTTAATTTGTTATCCGGAGCTACAAAAAGGGAATACAATGTGAAGCCTGCTGACAGCTCCCCACGGCAGCCTGCCACCGCCACCTTACCTGTGAGGCAAACCCGGAAGTACACACCAGGAAGTGGGCGGTCCAAGAGGCCAGAAGTTGCCCATGACAGCCTGTGGGCTGCTTAATCTTTTATAGCGCCTCTAGAGGCCAATACCTGTATTAGTCGCCCCAGCCCACACCTGCGGGATTCCATCCTACTACATCCACCCCGCAAAATGCATCGTCGCCCGACGATGGTACGCTGGGCAGGCTACAACCAAGCCTAAACACGACTGTGGGGACCACACCTACTGATGAAGCAGCTCAGCCCTTCACCTGCTGCCCTAGGGAGTCGCGTGAACATTTGAATGATGTCCAGCAGTGGCCCGCGACGTCCGGCGCGCTGGTATGCTGCTCGTACTTGGGTCAACTTGTAAGGAGACCCTAGAGGTTGAAGGTACCGCAGCCTCAGGGGAGACTGGCTCAACCTGCAAGTCAGATCTTATTTCCTGCTCAGCCTCACGTGCACGCTCCTCCTGCATTACAAACCAGTCCCCATCCTCTGGCAGGTCCTCTCGTGATTGGGGGGACCTCGTGGGAGACAGGCATGGAGGCTGGACTACCGCCACCTCGCCTTGATCCCTCCGAGTCACGGCCTTGAGTAGGGACCGATGGACCTGTCGAGATTTACAGGGATCATCCTGTGGGCAATGGTGTACACAGAGCCCCCTCGCCAGGTGCCTTTAGAACTTTATGCACTCTGTGATCCCATAAATCCCTAATCTTCTGCCGCCCACGGAACCCGAGGTCTCGTACCAACACCAGCTGCCCTTCCGTTAGAGGAGGATCTCTCACCCCTTCATCGTGGTCTCGCTTCCTGCGATCAGCAGCCACTCGAAGTCTCTCCCTGGCACCCTCAAAAGCCAGTTGTAGCCGGGCTTGATGTTCACGAATCCACTCGTGCACGGTGCCCCTGTTGGCTCCTGGACTCGACCCAACAGGAAGTCCACTGGAAGCCTCGGCTCCTGTCCAAACATTAAGAAGAAGGGCGACTCACCCTTGACTGGTGGGGGGTCGTGTTGTAGGAATACAGGAGCTGTGGCAGGCACGTGCTCCAATCTCGCTTCCGGGAGGCTGGTAGGGTCCGGAGCAAATCGTGCAGGTTCTATTAAACCGCTCACACTGCCCGTTACCTGCTGGATGGTAGGGTGTGGTACGAGACTTCTCCACTCCGTAGAGGTCACAGAGCTGGTGAATGAGGCGCTTTCAAAGCTCCGGCCCTGATCAGAATGAATCCGAGCTGGGACGCCAAATTTGGAGAACCATTCTGTGACCAGAACCTGGGCCACTGTTGTCGCACGCTGGTCACGAGTGGCAACAGCCATGTTGTACTTGCTAAATACATCAGTCATGACCAGAATGTTCTCAATGCCACTAGCAGTGGGTTCAAGCACAGAGAAGTCCATGGCCACAAGCTCGTTTGGACGGGAAGCCAGCACATGCCCCATGGGGGCGCGGGCTGGAGGACGAGTGACCTTGGCCACCTGGCACCGCTCACACCGACTGCACCAGTCCGCCACCTGGGAGGACATACCAGGCCAGTAGCAGCGTTGACGCAGCAGATCAAGGGTCCTGTCTACACCCTGATGGCCGTGCTGCTGATGGACAGCTGTCAACACGTCCTCCTTCAGTGAAACAGAAGCAAGATCTGCAGCACTGCCTCTCCCCCATCATCCCGGAAGACTCTCCTATACAGGATCCCACCTTGTTCGACCAGCCGGTTCCACTGTCGAAGCAGTGCGAGCGTAGGTGGAGACAGCCGCTTACGCTCCTCGGATTTGGACGAGTCTGTCGCTCCCAGAAAGGCAGGAGTTCCTTAAGAACAGGGTCTGCTCTCTGGAGCGAAGAGATGTCAGCAGAGCTGTGTTGGGGCAGAACAGCCATAAAAGCTTGGGTGGCTCCAACAACCTCTGCCTGGGGTGTTTGCCGCAGCGACAGGGGCAAGGGGCTACCTGGAAGCCTGTCCTTCCAGGCCTGCGGGTTTGGACACTCCTGCCGCGACAAAGCGTCTGCATTTCTGTTACTACGCCCAGAGCGGTACCTTATCTCAAGGTCAAAAGCTGCCAGTTGGGCTGCCCACCGTTGTTCCATGGCACCAAGCTTTGCTGTGGACAGATAGCTGAGAGGGTTATTGTCTGTGTAGACAACACATTTCTGCCCCAACAGGTACTCCCTGAATTTCTCGGCCACTGCCCATTTGAGTGCCAAGAACTCCAACCTCATGGAGCTGTAGTTGATGGGGTTTCTCTCAGTGGGCCGCAAGCCTCGGCTAAGGCTATGGGACGCACTTTTCCCTCGTGCTCCTGTGAAAGGACCCGCTCCCCATTGCTGGCATCGACCTCTAAAATGAAAGGGCGAGAAAAGTCAGCGTATGCTAAGACAGGTGCCGTAGTCAGCTTAGCCTTTAACACCTCAAAGCTGTGCTGGCACTCCTCAGTCCAGTGGTTCTTCACACCACGTTCTGACCTTTTTCGCACCTTGGTACCCTCCAGCTCTGCCACCAACCGGTGCAGGGTGCAGCCAGCTTAGCAAAGCCCTCCACGAAACGCCGGTAATAGCTGGCAAAGCCAATAAATGACCGCAGCTGGAACACCGTGGTGGGGGGCTGCCAGTTAGCCACTGCCTCTACTTACCAGGGTCCGTTGAGACTCCTGGTCGCGAAAATCACATGCCCCAAGTACCGCACCTGCCGCTGAAAAAAAGCACATTTGGTGAGCTTAACCTTCAGCCCCTCCTGCTGCAGCTTCTGGAGCACCAGCTCTAGTCGCTCCAAATGCTGGTCGACTGTGGAGGAAAAGACAACGATGTCATCCAGGTACAACAGCAAAGACTGGCCTTGTTGCTCACCGAACATACGCTGCATCAGCGCTGAAAGGTGCTGGGGGCGTTGCAAAAGACCAAAGGCATGCGATTCCATTCAAAAAGACCGAATGGTGTGCAGAAAGCAGTCTTGGGGCGGTCTGCTTCCGCCACTGCAACCTGATGGTAACCACTGGCCAAATCCAGCGTAGAGAACCAGCGAGCCCCTGACAGGGAATCCAGAGATTCCTCGATACGAGGAAGTGGAAAAGCGTCCTTCCTAGTCCTGCTATTCAATATAGTCTACGCAAAGGCGGAGACTACCGTCTTTCTTTCGGATCAGCACAATTGGGGATGCAAAGGGGCTGCTGCTCTCACGAATCACCTGGGCTTGAAGCAAGTTGTTAATATGCTCCTTGGCCGCCTCATAGTCAGACGGAGGAATGCGCCTGTAGCGCTGCCGGACTGGAGCATCATCAACCAGGGGGATCTCATGAGTGATTAAGCTTGTGCAGCCCAAGTCACCGTCATGTACTGAAAAGACGTTGGAATATTTTTCAAGGAGGGCCCGGACTTTCATCTGTTCTTCGGTGGAAAGTGGCGAGAGGTCTATAGGATCGAGCTGGGTCTGAGGTACAGCAGATGCTGCCTGAGCAGCCACCAGAGCTGCCCCCGATGGTACCTCAGTCACCTCCTTCGGTAGACTCACAATTCCAGATGGAGCCAGAGTGCCCACCGGGGTACGTGGGTGGAGCCTCACCGTAGTGGACCCAACGTTGATTAAGGGAATGTAAGCGGTACCCCGATCTACTCTAACCAACGATGGGGGTGCTAAGAGGCCTGCAGGGAGTTCTGAGTTACATGGCTCAAACAATACTGCAGAACCTGAGCACTGCTCTGAACAGGTTGTGGCAACAACAGCTAAAACACCACCAGGAATCCAACAAGCCTTTCTACCACGAGTCCTCACTTTAAAAAACACTAGGAGTCTCCTGCACTTCAGCTTTGTGGCACTGCTGCAGGCCACCCACAATCACACCTGGGGCAGTGGACACCTCAGGTTGTCCAAAAAGAGCATCCCCATGTTGGGCAAAAAGCTCTTGGTAGCAGCGGCGGATAATGTTCATCCCCAGAACACCAGGTACCTGCAGGGGTCCTCCTCCAGGGGGATCCTTAACGACCAGAAACCCCACAGTGTGGCAAGAACTTTCCACAAAGTCCGACCTCCAACTCCAAATAGCCGACATATGGGATGGCTAACCCGTTAGCAGCCCTCAATTTGCAGCCAATGGCAAGACCGGAGTTGCTCTTGTCCCCAGGGCTCAAAATGTTCTTTAAAAAAGCTTCTGTGATAGTGGATACCATGGACCCAGTATCCACTAAACATGGGACTGAACAACCTCCCATTATACCACATCCAAATGGGAGCAGGAGGCCAAAAGCCCATCCATGTCCCCCCTGGACCAGAAACTGCCCCCTCCAAGCTGTGGCTCTGCAGCTCGGCGGGCACTAGTTTTCCGACCGCGCTGGGTTGTCATCTGGCGATGCCGTGGAGTAGGCGGGACCGGGCCGGCTGACGGAGCTACCCGGACCCCATCACAATCCTGGGCGAAATGCCAGGCTGTTGGCAGCGTCTACAGATAATAGGGCCACGACGGGTGGGACGGCTAGTCGGGTTGGGGTTCTGCAGCCGCGAGAGAGGGTCGCGAGACATCTGCAGGATCTGTTCTTGCTGGAGCCTTAACATCTCCTTTATCTCAGTTAGTTCTGATGCCTGGGGGACTACTGGGATCTACCCCCGACACCCCACTGGAATCCTGGAAACTGAGGGTATGGAGTAACTGCGACTACGCACCCCTCCTGGCAGACCTTCCGCTCCCACCTGATGGCCTCACTCCTTACCTCCAGCAATGTAGCGGTGGGCTGCCGGCGCACAAACTGCTTCAGCTCTCTGCGTAGGGTACCGTCAAACACATGCTCCACAAACTGGTCGCGCAGCAGACTCTCTGAATTTGGTTACACCGTTCGGTGCAGCTCCCTTAACTGATGCCATTAGGGCCATTAAAGCCAGGGAGAACTCCAGCAGTGTCTCGCCTTCTAGCTGCCGACGGGAGAAAAAGGGCTCCTGCAATGCAACATATGAGTCAGTGCAGCCGTATAATTCTTGCAGCACTGCAATGACCCTCCCTGGGTCTTCACGTTCACAGACTAGGGCGATATTTAATTTCGTCGCGTGCCTCTCCTTCCAGGTGATCAAACAGGAAAAATGCCTGTTCAGCCAGGCCTAAATGGCGAGCCCTCATGCAAGCCTGCACCTCCTCAAGCCATTCTGCAAGCCCAATCCCAGTACGTCCTCTAAAACATGGGACATTTTCTGTCTCGAGGAACATACAAAAGTCTTTCCACTACTGGGGGATTGGTTGAAGGCCCAGCCAAAGTGGCAGGTTCATCACTTGGGCCGGGAACTGCAGCTGATTGCAGCCGCAGCCTCTCATTTTCAGCTTGCAGCCTTGAAACGAGGTCTTTCAACTCTTTAAGTTGGTCTTCCATGACTGAGCTCAGGAGGAAAGGGAAATGAAAAAAAATTAACACTCTCCTGGCTTACTAGGGTACCAAGTTACCTTGCCAGAGTCACCTTCCTCACATCCAAGTGGAAACAGCTGCTGTTTTTTAAAAAAAATATATACAAAAAATAAATAAAGGGACAATTAAAACAACTTCACTTGTTAGGCCTGTGTCTCCACAACATGCACGAGCAATTTCTGTTTTAAAAGAATTTAAAAAAATAAATAAATAAAAAAAAAACACACGCCTCTGCGTCCCAGTGTGCGATCCTGCCAACAACGCCAATTGTGGTATGAGTGGTAAGGGGAACGGGGACCGTTCGATAGGTGGATTGCACACAAAAGGGCAAGAGGCGTGGCTCAGAGTTAAAAAATAAAATTTTTATTACAAAAGATTCTAAAAGCACAATTAAAAGTCAAATAAAACAATCACACACTTAAAATAGGGGAAAAAAGTCAGTTAGCTGAGGCCCGTTTTGGCTGCGTACGGTGGAGGCCCCCAAAACAAAGAAATAAAATATAATCACCCCACTCACGTGACAAGTGCACTCACAAGTGAATCCCTTCACCAAACACGACACTCCAACGGGGAAAGCCTCCACCGGGCAAGAGACTGGGTCCTCAGCACTGAGGGAAGGGGAAAACAGAATTAAAATTCAGACGTACAACATAATAAAAGAAATAAAACTTTCAGTCAGAAGTGGAGCTTAGCTGGTTGGCTACAACAGCTCCACTTCGAATCAACAATAAAAAAACAGTGCTCCTCCAAATGTACAAAAAGCACTGCATTAAAAGCAAGGCTAAAATGGTTAAAAGTCCAGAAGTAAAAACCACTCTGGTTCCTCGGTTCTGTTCCGGTGGGGGACTGAGCCCGGGCGTGTCCCGAGGGGTCCGTTGGACACCTCCGGCGGACGTATCGGCTAGCCCCCGCAGAACCCTTGTCATACACGGCGCAAGCGAGCAGCGAAGTTGTCCCGAAGTCAAATATATTTAAAAACAGCAGCCGTTCCAGGGTCACTGGGAGCACCAGAAAGTCCCAAACTGTTTGTCACCCGAAAGGAAAAGGCAGCATGTAAAGCGCGGCGGCTTAGTCACATCCAAGTGCTTAATTTGTTATCCGGAGCTGTGAGGCAAACCCGGAAGTACACACCAGGAAGTGGGCGGTCCAAGAGGCCAGAAGTTGCCCATGACAGCCTGTGGGCTGCTTAATCTTTTATAGCGCCTCTAGAGGCCACTACCTGTAATTAGTCGCCCAGCCACACCTGCGGGATTCCATCCTACTACACAAACTAAAAGAAAACATAGAAGGGAGGTCAAAATTAAACCAAATATCCCAGCTGTGAATAGTTACAATGAGAGGAAACACAAACAGGGGCCTGGCAAAGAGCAGCTGGAATCAAGGTGAGTTTATACCAAAGGAGTGATTTGCAGAGAGAATGCAGATGAGGCTGTAAACAGAAACCAGGTGTTAGCATGAGGAATTTAAGAAGCAAAAAACACAGAAGCACAAATTTCCATTTTATCTAATGCAGAGTCACTGAGGTACTGGAGCCTATCTACATTAAGGGAAAGGCAGAATACAGCCTGTACAGGTGAATGCTTCATCATAAAGCAATGGTTAACCACATTCACTCTGTAGGGAGTTAATCAATAAATTAAGAGTCACTTATCAAAATTCAGTGCATGCTTTTGGACTATAGAATGAATCAGAGTTCACAGAGAAAATCCACACATGTTCTGAACGAACAAGCTGCACATGCAAATTCCACACATATATGAGCCAGCAGGGATTTGAACCGCAGGCTTCTCACTGTGAACTCAAAGGTTTTATCCTCGTGTTTATGTGCTATCTTATGGGGGTCCAGATGACCCAAGCCTTACATTGACGGCTCATCTATCCCATGACAAATGTGGATGAAGGTGGACAGGATTTCATGTTTGCCGGACACCAGTGAAAATCAAAAATCATTGAAGAGAAAAAAAAAAAAAGTTCTGAACGCTGTATTGTGGGGCCCCGATGACCCCACTTCCACAGCATCAACATACCTAGGATAGCACAAGGGTTTTTAAATGTTTAAATAAATGAAAAGTTATTTATTTTTTTTATTTTTGTTACTATTTCCAAGAACTCTGGGGGTTAATGTGAATATGCTAACATAACTAGCGTGTAGCTGTCAAACTATTTTTCTCTTTATTTTTTCGGCATGTTAGTAACAAGGTTGGGAATTAGCACAGGCACAGCAAGATTTGTTCTTGTTGTATCTTTTTTTTTTTTTGGTTTTTTTTACTTTTTGCAAATAAAGTTGGGAGTTGCAGGTATTGTGAAAACGCTAACCCAGCTAACATGTAGCTGTATCACACAGTGTTTTTTCTTTCTATATTTTAGTTACTTGGTTCACGATCTCTAGTAACATGTGTTTTAGTGGTATCAGTCTGTTTCTTTACATGTTGGGATTTCCAGATATTGTGAATACGCTAACACAGACTAATGCTCCTAGTGTCGCTAACATGTAGCAGGTGACACACAAGTTCTAGATTATGTCCATATTCCCTTCCTACTCCCATCTACTAAAATCCCATTTAGTGCCCTAGAATTTATTTGAAATTCAGACACTTTGCGTACCCTTTTTTTTTTTTTAATAAATGGCAAATATGATGTCACAAATTTCCCGACATAAAAACCTTATCAAATTGAACTTTTAATGAAGACTATTTTTGAATCCACTGCGTTCTGATGATTAAAACGTTGTAAAAAGAAACAAATAAATAAAATAAAATTTTCACATAAAAAATTGCTCAAATCCACTGTGATCTACATTTACCAATCTTGTGAGCATCAATGCACACTGGTTCTTTGAAGACTTCTGGGAAACTGTACAATATGGCAAACGCACTATAGCTATAGTTAGTAGTGAAGAAATGCAGACACAACATCAGAGGACCTGTGAAAGCACTTAATAAAGCCTGACTCTTTTACCTGATGCTCATTACAGTGCGCTCTATGGTGTTGAAAATATGATAATTTAAAAAAAACTAAATGAAACAGAAGAAAAAAACCTCAAGATAAAGGGACAAAAAATTCAGCACTACTACAGTCATGCTAAACAAAGAAAATAAAAAATTGATCTCTGGTCAAGTTAGGGTGACAAACAAAAGAAAACTTGGATCAAAAATTATATTGATTCATTTAAAGATCCTAAAGTTAAATTGACTTTTTATCGCAATAATTTTAGCCAAAAACTGTTATTTTTTTTCCTTTTAATTATGTCAACCTGATGAAAGTCAAGCTGTTTGTACCTAGACTACATTATCAGGCCACACATAGGACCTATGTAGCCCTAACAATATAATAATAGATGAAACATCACATTCCGGTTTTTCATTTAGTTTTCTCAAAACCTTATATGCAAAAGATCTCAGAAGGTTTAAAACTTGAGGTTTAACAGCTGTGGAAGTTATTTTTTAAATTTTATTTATTTATTTATAAGTTAAGCACTTTTTTGAAATGACAAAAATCAGCTTGGTATTGATTCAAAAGTTCAATAATATAAAAAAGTATTTTAAACAATTGCCATGGAATGACTTATTGCTTGTTTTGGGCTCCAAGTCCCAAAAAACTTCAGATCAATAAATCGCTGACTTTTGGAGGGATTTTGCAGAAAGTCAGGCAAACAAAATCAATGGCATAACCAGGTTGTTGGAAGCAATTATGAGTGAGTCACAAGTCATTAGAGCCCCAGTGAAAGGCAAATACACAACGGTTTGACAGCATGAGAAGGAAGACCTGCACTTTCCCATTAAAAAAAAAAAATAGTCTGTCATTCAAAACTATTAGATTCTACAAGAAAATTACCTGTTTTGAACATATCACAAAATAACTAATTTATTCTAAAGAATTACTCTTTTTTCGTACCAATTCATACAGCCATCTTCTGAACCTGCTGAATCCCTTTGGGGTTATGAGGTTGTTGGAGCCTATCCCAGCTACTGTAGGGCAAACGCAGTGTACATCCTGAACTGATCCCCAGTTTGTTGCAGGATCTCACATTCACACCTAAGGAAACATAAATTAATCTATAAAGCATGTTTTTAAACTGTAGGAGGAAACCAGAGTACCCAGAGAAAACCTGCATATGCAAACTCCACACAGAAGGGACCAATCAGGGGTTTGAACCAGGGCCTTCTCTAGTAATTCATAAATATTCAAAATATTCAAATAAACATTTTAAAATATTGATTTTCATCTATTGACATCCATAACATTCATATCCCCACTCATTTTTGCACAATCCTTTCGGGTGCTACAAGTGGATAATAGCTCCCACCATCTACGATGGATAGGCTCCAGTAACCGGTGACCTAAATGGGATTAAGTGGTTTTGAAAAATGGGATGGATGGCTTCCAAGTCCCAAAACTGCCAAAATACTTCTGTGACCTTCAAAGATCAGATGCCAGATGTTACTTTTTCAACTTCTGTTACACGATTAGCTGATTTATCTGTAATAAGTAGGGATGGGATGATAAAATCAATTAATCAATCTCAGCTTAATAGATATCAATAATCAGTCCATAAAAGAAGAGATAGGTCAAACGCAAAACATTAAAGTCTACTAGCTTGATGTTAGCGTGTAATGGGATTTCCCATAGAACGGCTAATGCTAACACTCTTAGGTTGACCTAAACATACATTGCTGACTAAATGAACATCTTTATTTACTCACAGACACAAATTTGTAAATTAGGAACTATTTGTGGTCAAAAGAAAAGCTTTTCCTCACGCTGTCTTCTTCTTCTGGAAAAAGGTGTAATACTAGAGCGCGATCTCCACCTCGTGGTCAAACTGAAACACCCTGCAGGAGAGGCAGAACAATTGTTGGAGATCTCATTTAGAAAATCCGTGTAACACTGTATGCTATTAAAAATCTTATTATTTCACTAATACATTTTACAGCATGGGAACTGTATCAGATTATTATGTTCAAAACATATATTTAGATAATTAATGTGTTTCTGAACAAATGTGTAAACTCAAAATTGAACTGAATCAAATTGAATTGGGTGGATCAATATAATTATTAGAGATAAACCTCTTTAGCGGTTAGACCTGAGAATGACACAGCTGCAATATCATGAATATCATGTTTAACAGATAATTTATTAAAAATCAGTCCAACAATTAGGTTCTCAAATGCCATCATGGTTAAGAAAATGAAGAAAAAGGTTTTTGTATCTACTTTAGTTAAATTTTAAAAAGAAAGTTTTATCATTTAAATACATTACAACAAGTTAAATAGGGAATTCCAACAAGTGATAAACATAGAGTAAAATGTCCCAATATAGGGTGGGTGTGCATTTTCACATTGTTATATTTATGGCAGCTCTGTTTAATCAGTCCAAAGATCTGCAAAGACCTTGGCTCTCAAAACACATTCACACTGCAGGTGAAACTGTCAGTCTCCTCCGTCCTCCTACATGCCCACCATCTTGATCTATGTTGTATTTATGAATACTTTCAAGGTGAACGCTCTGCCTGGTAGCAAGCGGTGGCTGACATCGATGCTAACAGCTGCTGAACAAGACAGCAGACCTCAAAGAGTCCAGCTCTTGTGTGCGTGTGAGGGAAAGTTTACGACTAGATGTTTCTGTGAGATAAGATCCTGAGAACAAACTGGCCTGTCTTTGAAAAGAAGAAAATATTTACATTTGAAACGACGGTGAGGTGGGTTTGCAGGACAATGTGGTTGCAATCATGTTCATTTACAGTGCGAGAAGTCTTTGTATTCCACATGTCATTAGTATGTCTTAGTCAGGTCTTCAAAGCAGCTTGATTTCCTTTTTAATGACCATGTACTTCAAAGCCACATGTTCACTCTCAGCCACACTCGTACTTCATCTGAGCCGTCTTCAGCTGCTAGGAAGACATCTGTGATGAACTGGCAACGGCAGGCCATTAGCAAGTTTGGGAAGGTTTTCTGTATTTTAGAACAGTGGATGGGGTCTTTCTTTTGTGAAAACTGAAAATATACATAAAAATAAATTCTAAGGTTAGCAGCGGCTGTGATCATTCTAGATTCTAGTAGCAGCTGCAAAAACATAAACACAGCAAAGCTTTCATTTTTGTTCATTTTTTATACAGCTAACTCTACTAATCTGATGTCTTGGACAGTGTGCTTGGGAGGCAGCTTGGGTAGAACTTCCAGTCCACCAGGGGCGTGGTCAAGGGTTCAATTCCCTTTCTAGAAAGTTTTGGTGTGAATCTGCAATTGTGAAAAAAGTAAATATAAAACGTGCCTTTATGAGTCTGAAAAGGATTGAGCTGCAACACAGCTGCAGATGACATGGAGCAGCTTAGCTTGTGCACACAGCTTTACTCATATTGTTGTGTTTTTGGAGTTATTCCACAGATATAATGCCCCAGAGTCTCTCACTGCCAGGTCCATCCCACTGTACGGAAACAGCTCTTTATCAGTTAGAGACAATATTCAGAAACACAATAAAGCTCTGGTGTGAAAAAAAGGCTAGAATACAGAACACATTTGAAGGTGTCACACAAAACACTGACGCATCGAAAAATCGGATTCTTCATGTCATGTGAGAATAAGACTCTGTAAAGTGATGGGAGGGAACTGAAGACCCGCACGACTAACACAAATGTTATGACAGTATATAAAAAAGAAAACCCTTCAGTTTGTCTGAGTGCAACACTTCACATCAGAGAATGGTAAAACAGATGCCCAACATGAACCACTTTATAACTGCTTACAGAAGTTTGTGTCAGATGCAATGTAGCAAAAGCAGCTTTCTCAAATTGATCAAATTGGTTTTTTTTGTTGGTAATTTCAAAACCAATCTAAGCGGCGTTGTACAGCCCGCAGCCAAAACCCCGCCCTCTCTGCCCCCCTTTGACCCGCCCTCACTGGCTCACTGACTGCTACATGCCCTTCACTCTGCCTCTCTCCACATGCCACCCTCTGATAAATTCATGAAAAAAAAAAAAAAATATATATATATATATTAAAAATGCAGTGTTTTCTGTTAATTTATCTCCATAGTAACCATTTTATGTTTTGGTCTTCTGAAGGTGAAAAGCAGGTCTGTGTATTTTTTAGAAAAATTGGCTGAAGTAAATTAGTAAGTAAGTTTTTGTTAACCACGCCCACGTTCATATCTTGCGTCACTCTTTTTGTTCGACTTGACCCGGGGATTCATGTAGAAAACTTTTCAAAATATTGGGTAAAAAAATACGCGAGCAGCAAGGAAAATTACTTTTGTGAGCTTGCCACACTAATGTTCTTCAAAATGTACAAACTTTTAAACCAACATTTTTTCCCACATAGCTTCCCAATGATGCTCCAGTATGGAGAGAAAATAGACTCACTATGATTTGTGCGTGCATAATTCTTGATTTGTGCGTAAATTAGGATCTGTGTGTGCGTATATATGATTGGTGCATGCATAATTCTTGATTCGTGCATAACTTTGGATTTGTGCGTGCGTGATTCTTGATTTGTGCATACATTTGGATTTGTGCATGCATAATTCTTGATTTGTAACTAATATAATACATTTTTTGCAAAAGTAAAAAAATTACAAAAATTTAAAAAATACAAAATGCAATTTACACATGCACAAATCAAAATTACAACAGCCTGAAACTAATTACTCAAAAATATATTTTTAAAATACGCACAGATCACCTCTTACGCACGCACACAGCCTAAGTTACGCACAAATCTACCGTGAGACTCTTTTCACGTCTCACAAATTCGTCCGTGAGGGATGCGTTCAAGTACTTTCAGGATGCTCGTTCCCCATAGTTTTCTTGTGAGCCGTTTTAAACTTCGATTGTGAATAACATCCGGTAAAACTAGACATTTTCCCACTTTCTTAAAAATATATACCCAATAATTAATATACAAAGTCTAAATAAGCGCTTTTAAAACACTTATACTTTTAAAAATAAGAATATTTCTAGAAAAGGGGCTTCGAGCTGACGCGGCTTCTCTGACAGCGCTCCTCATCAACGCGGGGGTGGTGGGGGGTTTCTCTGGTCTAATCCCCCCGCCCCGCGGATCCTGGGAGGGGGAGAACGGCGGAGGAACGCAGTATTGAGATCTGTCCATGTGATCCCGTGATCTTAACCCGCCCGGTGGGCTGATCGAGCCCCTCTGCCCGGCGGTTGTTTAGAAGGGTCTCATGGTGCAATCACCGCGTTCTGCTGCCGGTCCCCCCGCGAGGTTCCGCGGGAGGATCAGACCAGAGTGCCCGCGGAACCCCCCGCCCCCCAGCGCGCTTTCCGCTGCCGTTTATGAAGAACATGCACAGAGTTCTGGTCGGAAAACGCGACGATTACAAGCGGTACCGGCCCGCTTGGAACTGAAAGAGTTTAGAAGGCTCGCTTCCCATCCCCGTGGCTGGTGACCTGACCAGCCCTCGGGATGGAGCCTCGTGCTGGAGGCGCTGTCAGAGAAGCCGCTGCAGCTCGAAGCCTCTTTTCTGGAAATATTTTTATTTTTAAAAGTATAAGTGTTTTAAAAGCGCCTATTTAGACTTTTTATATTAATTATTGGGTATATATTTTTAAGAAAGTGGGAAAATGTCTAGTTTTACCGGATGTTATTCACAATCGAAGTTTAAAACGGCTCACAAGAAAACTATGGGGAACGAGCATCCTGAAAGTACTTGAACGCATCCCTCACGGACGAATTTGTGAGACGTGAAAAGAGTCTCACGGTAGATTTGTGCGTAACTTGGGCTGTGTGCGTGTGTAAGAGGTGATCCGTGCGTATTTTAAAAAATATATTTTGAGTAATTAGTTTCAGGCTGTTGTAATTTTGATTTGTGCATGTGTAAATTGCATTTTGTATTTTTTTAATTTTTGTAATTTTTTTACTTTTGCAAAAAATGTATTATATTAGTTACAAATCAAGAATTATGCACGCACAAATCCAAATTTATGCACAAATCAAGAATCACGCACGCACAAATCCAAAGTTATGCACGAATCAAGAATTATGCATGCACCAATCATATATACGCACACACAGATCCTAATTTACGCACAAATCAAGAATTATGCACGCACAAATCATAGTGAGTCTATTTTCTCTCCATACTCCAGGAGTTACGAGTCGACAGACTGAGGAGATTACATTTGTACAATGTACTAAAGGTCAACAACACTTCAGTTGTGGTTGCAGACTTTACCTTGTGCTGTTTGTGTCAAATTTCATGAAGATTACTCAAACAAAAATGTTTTTTTTTTTTTTTTATATATATATTGGGGAAAAATTTTTCCAAATTTCCCACTTTATCACGAAATGTCCACCAACATGAAGGTCCTGTGGCCATCCCATAATCATTTTAAAAGTTCCTTTAGATATCCTATACATGCATATTTTGGTTTCATTACTTACTTTTATGGTATTTTTTGATGCCCACAAGTTTTTGATGCTTTCATCCGCTGTGATGTAATCATTTTTTGGTAGGGGTCATACACTATCCCCAATGTTTTCACCGGTTGATGCAAATTTTGGTAAATATGCCAGTATGTGACAGGAGTCAAAGTTCCGATCAAACCCACAGTAAGTATGAAGAATTGTGAAAACAATCTGGTCCTTACAGTACAGGACTGCTAATGGAGGACATACATATGCTAATGAGGTACATTAAAATACTATCACAGATTTCACAATGGATACAGAGTTGACACCACAGAAGTAAACATTTGAGGAAGTAAACTGAAAATATGTTTATTTCTGTCAGGAAGTTAGACTGTTTTACATAAGATTGAATAGAGACCGATTTGATATTAATCAAAGTACTAATACTCTGAAACAATAAATGTATGTTTTATTTATTTTTTGGGTTTTTTTTACAACTAGAGAGTAATATTGGGTTTAGTTTGCCCACAGATACTCAACTATATACCCTTTGACTTGGAATTCAAAATAGTAAAGACCAGTTTGGGTCTAAGATTTCTATGAAAATGTGATTGAGCCTTTTTAGTGTTATATCAACACACACTAACACACACACACACACACACACACAAATGCCAACATTGAAAAGTTTTCAGGTTTGTTATCATTCCCTGCTAAGATACCAAGTTGCCTCTTTCCAAAAATATATATCGTTTGGTCATTTGGAGTAGTTAAAATGCTACCTACAGTCAGTAGCATTCATGTATTTGAAGACACAATGTCATTGTGGCAGACAGAGATGAAAATGATTAAACATTGTGATGAAACACGTAAAGAAAAGTCTTTCAAAGCAGATCATGACACTTTACCCCTCTCTTTCATGTAGGCACTGTTGAGACATGAATAATTGAATAATTATGAGTGGTACATGACACTGCATGTTTTACACTTTTGTGTTTTTCAACTGTCCTGAAAGATCATATTACGTTTACAGTTTGCAGCTTCACAATTTGGTCTCATCAATTTTCATGATTCTGAAAGAACTGTTTTCATGCTGACAAAAACAGCCTTATTCCATAATTTACTGGATCAAAGAAGCACCGCACAAAAGAGAAAAAACATCTAAAGCAATGAAAGGAAATTGTTGTCATAAACATCTGAAGAAGCAGCGTGAATCATTTTATTTATGTCAAATTGAAGTATAATACAAAGGAAAACAATCAATTAAAGAGATCAAAGATCTTTTTCCTTTATAAGTAATGTTTCACGTTAAGGTTGAGTGTTAATTCAGTTTACAAAAACATAAGTCACTCTACAGAATTAGAAATGAAAATGTAATTTAAGACTCTTTGTTTAGTAGACCAATGATGATGGATCCAAAGGTATTTTTACATAAGGGCACCCACACTGGTTTGACCCATAAGGGGCTAGGGATTTTTGAACTCCGTGGGCTCATGGAGGGTCATAGGAAGGAGTGGCCGACTCAAGCATATCCTGAAAATAGAATTATAATACAACAGTCGTGCGTGTTGTAAGGGTATCCCCTGGTCTCCCCGCAAAGCTCCGCGGGAGACTAGACCAGGTATTAGAGATTATTTTTAAAAGGGATAAGCATTTTTAAAAACACTTATTTATACATTTTTATATTAACTAGCTGGAATATCTGTTTAACAAAGTGAGATAAAGTGAGTTTACCAGATAAAACTCACAATCTAAGTTTAAAAACTCTAATGAACGAGCATTCTAGTAGTGTTAAAACGCATCACTCACCGACGAATCACTGAGACGTGAAATAATTTCACGACATGCGTAACTAGTGTTTTGTGTGTGCGTAAGAAGTGATTTGCATGTAAATTTTTTAAGATTTGCATGCGTGATTGGCTTCAGGCTGTTATAAATTTAATTTGTGCATGTGTAAATTGAATGTTGTTTTTTTTTTAATGTTGTAATTTTTGTACTTATACAGAAAATGTATTGTATGAGTTACAAACAAGAATTACGCAAGCACAAATCCAAAGTTGCGCACAAATCAAGAATACAAATACACAAATCCTAATTTATACACAGATCAAGTTTAACGCACCCACAAATCAGAGCGAGTCTATTTTCTCTCCATAACAAAGTCACTACTCACATATGTAAACTTCTGTGCCTCAGAGCACACCCACATGACGAAAAGCGCTTCTCCGGGACACAGCACAACGCAGAACATCCTCGCAGCGGAGGGTTACGGACAGACAGAAACCCCTATTTTGGACAATCCCACCCCTTCAAATGTCCCTACAGTTGGAGGGGTTGGGAAATAATTCTGATTTGGTCGAAGTCTTTCATATGCCTGGAGTAAGATTCACAAGTTTTGCAAGACTTTGACATTTCACACAAGCCTCTTCCAACGGTGTACCCATGCTAGTATCAGGTTGCAACAGACCTGTGTGAACACCATACTCAAAGTGGGTTCAGAAACCCTCGTTTAGCGTGTTCCTGAACATGCCATATATGTGCAATACGAATTGTTTAAGTGTTTGCTTCGACCAGTCACTCACAGCATGCCAATAGCAATAAACATGCTTAAACATTTATTGCCCCTCGGGCTCACAGATTGGACCGCAACTTATTGCTTTGTGCGGGCCACATTTGTGCCTTTTACAGGTTTGTCCATATGTTGCCATAGCCCGTATCTGGCGGGTTGCAAAGGTAGGTGTTTTGAAAATGACCCAATGTGCAAGAAACCATGCATGTGACAGGAATTCAGACTTAAACCAAATAAAGGGAAAACTATAAGGGAAAGGTGACAACAAAATGACTTAAAAATCAAGAAACAAAAAAGACTGTGGACTGATTCCCAAACAAGACACAAATAGAGGGTTATCTAAAGAAACTAGGTAGGACTGAAAACAACACACAACTAGAACCAAGAAAGACAGCGAAAACCAAAACTAATAGGCATAACCAGGCACAGAACCAACTCCTAAAAAAGCCAAATACTAGATGTCCTAATGCCATTGAGAATGAGAATAAGTCTGCATTGTTTTGGCATTCTAAAAGCACTGCTATAAAGTCACTGCAGTGTGTTCAGAGGCTGTGCTTACTCATCTTTCTCCCTCCTGCTGTGAAGTTAAAATCAAGAAACACTAAGACAAAATAAAAAAGAAAATATGTGTCATTGTGCTGTAGGTAGACAGATTTGGTGCCAAACCATGAGAAAAATAACAAGCGGGGCTAGAAAGATTTGGCTAAGCTGAAAAATCCCCCACTGTCTTCAGTGGTGGTGATAAGGAGGGGGGTGGCAGATAAAGCCTCTTGAGTACCTTTGATAAGACGTAAGATCCATGAGCAGGTGGAGAAGTGGAGGAGGCCGGTTGCTTGAGACCTGCAAGACAACTGATTGAGAAAGTCGGAAGAGACTCAATTGAAATTTGACAAGCAAAAAGGAGAAGGAGGTTCTAGATCGGAACGGATGAAGACTCATTAAAGATGAAGAAAAGATTGAGTCATCTGTGATGCATGAAGACAATCCTCCAGACTGATGATCATTTAACAGCTGAGTTCAAGCTTTCCTCTCTCTAATTATGGTTTTCAGACATAAAGAGGTTTTTTTGTGTGAATTTCTAAAAAGATTTTTTTCGACAGCACAATACTGAGAAAGCATTTAATAAAAACCAAAAGGGAAACCCTCTGAATGTTCAAGGACTTTTGAGAAAATCAACAAGTGTATCATGTAAAATTAATTTCTGCTGTTTTCTGCATTTATGTAATTTTTATAATTTATCTTTTGGATAGAGATATCTCTGAGTCCAGGGTTAATTTCAGTTGAATAACTTTTACTTTCCATCAATCAACCATTTTTATTTTTTTCCCTCAGATGAGATGGGTTAATATGTAGCTATCCTAAAGAGTATTTCACCAGAGAATTAAACATATTCAAACGGATTGGACTGTGTAACCCTTCCGCTCTCCTTTGCTTGTTTACATGAAAAGTGGAGTTGTCTGGACCTCACAAGACAGTGCGGTAAACTTTTTTTTCCACACTTTATGTTTCACTAATGTCCATGGCAGACATAAAATCCAGTCCCCCTTTGTCCACATTTGTCATGGAAGAAATCGCATATGTGGTTGGAGTCATCTGGACCCCAAAGAGAGCGGAAACTCAAGTGAGTACTCTGACAAATATTGTTTCATCAGAGTAAAACTGCAGCATGATGACAAATCTGTACTTCAAGCTATATGTTCACATTGTCCTCGGCAAAGTGCGCTCAAGCCCAACCAGCAAAGGCCCCGTATTGTTTAAAGATGGGTAGAAAATGTGGACCGAAATGAGTTTTTCCGCAGTATCTGTGTTGGCCCCACCTGTGTTTGTCCACATTGGCTCCACTGGGACCGGCAGCCTGCTAGCTCCGCTGGCCTCTTGCTAGCTTAGCGAGCCAGCCCACTGAGTGCACATTTAAGCCAGTGTGGGCAAAAAAAGATGGAGCCCAATACTGCGGACAGACCCAATTGGAACCCACATTTTCTGCCCACTTGTAAAACATATGGCCTTGCTAGCTGGGAGCAACTGCTCTGAAAGAAAAGTAAACGCTCATAAATGCGAGTTTGGGCTTCTGCATTCACTCAAGTTCCCACTATTTTTTGGGCTCTACGCACATTTAGACATGGAACACGTGTTGAAAATTAAAACAGGTCAAACTTTGGCCAATCAGAGACTCAGATTTAGTAGTGGTGTATGGATGGCATCCTTTTTAACTAACGGAAATGCCAATGGTTTAAAATTTAGTAATGAAGGAGAAATTCATCATTTTGGTTTGTAACTGAATGGAATTCTTTGGTTCTATGGTTAGATTCACCAGATTTGCACCATTTTGACATTTCCCACCACCAAAACATGCGCTAAACAGTGGAAAGGCATCTTCTTTTCCTCTGTCCCTGTTGACTGCTCCCATTAGGGTTCAGCAAAGCAAATCGTCTGCCTTTATCTGATTCTTTCTTCTGCATTCTCCTCACTCACTCCATCCACCCCCATGCCTTCCTTGAGTATATCTATGCATTTCCTCTTTGATCTTCTTCTTTTCTGGAAGCTCCAACATCATCACTGTCCATCATCTGTCCTACTGCGACACAGAGTGAAGATGCTTGGTTTTTGACATCATTCCATGCCCTCCTTGTGTGTCTTTTCTGGGCGTTATGGGCAATATGTGTTGCCTACCACAATCAATTTCCCAGTAATAAATTATCTATCTGTCCGTCCATCTATCCACTCAGTGTCAACTCACTCTGGTTTACTTCACTGCCGTTCATGACACATTAAGACAGTTGCTTGCACATATATGGTCATAGATGCTGATTTATTGACTCTACTTGTATTTTTATTGCACTACTAAACACTGAATCCAATGCAGAGTCCACAGAAACACTAGTTATTAACTTCTTACAAAGCATTACATTTAAAAGTCTTTGGAAATCCATTGTTTTGCTTCAGCTTGTTAATAAAATATTTCCCATCATTAGAGTTTTTTTTTCCAATTTTCTATGAAGTAGCTGCTTAAAAACACAAACATTGGATTTTTTCTCCTCCACACCCCTCTGTTTTTCCCAGCTTCCTTCTCCTCAGTCTGCCAGACTTTTCATGCATAACAATGAGAGACCTCTTCTATGTTTCCGCCCCTAACCCCTTTTTCCACAATGTATTCAGAGCATTTTTTTTTCTTCTTCTTCTTGAAACGAATATTTGAATGCCCTTACAGTGAGGGGATTTGGTGAATGAGAGGCAGAGGGGAGATGGGAGGAAGCAGGGGTGAGTGAAAGACAGAAAGGATGACACATGAGTGCATGCTCATGAATGTGTGCAGGAGAGGGTGAGGATGCCGGAGCGAAAACACACACGGGCGCGCTGGAGAGACAGGATGTTCGAGTCGGCGAGGCAGAGAGCAGACTCGAACCAAACTCAGTCCCACCCCGCTAGCTTGTTAATCTCCCTGGTCTTGACATTTCAAAACCTTAACCCCTCTCTCTTCTCATTCCCTCCCACACACACACACATCATTTATATTCCCAGCACAATGATGTGTGTAAATCCAGAATAAACTGCAAGTCTCCTTCACCCTAAATCCCCTCTGAAACCTAGTAGGACAAAGATTTCTCAGCAGTCAAATTCACCTTCAGCAGCTCTGGTTGCACAAAGACCCTGTAGGCACTTCCTGCGCATGCATGTGATTGTATGAGATGAACCACTGTCCTCCGACTCACTTTCATGTCATGTAGTATGACTTACATGAGGTCGGCAAGCTCATCTGAAAAAGTTTGTAATTTTCCTGTCATGCTTCAGATTGATTTGAATTCAATTCAATATATCGGTTCAACGGCAAGCCAAGACAGTTTATTAATAACTAAGTAATAAACAAAAACAAACTGTGTGTCATTTATAGGTGTTTTTGGTTCCTATAGGTGAGTCACTCCATTGCTTTGTGCCGAAACATCCCTCAGCCTGCAGCTTATTGAACTGGTCTGTCAGTCACATGACCAGAGGAGCCGTGTGCTGTGCGTGTACAGAAAACACATGAATATATTGAAATGTGCAGACACATTGAAGAAAAAGAGGAATGTGGAACATTGGCTTTAGTGGAAGGAAAAAATGAGACAACATTACCTTTGCACAAAATACCTGACAGGAACAAATTGTTATGCAAACTGTTATATTAGCACAAAAGTGCATTTTGTTTAACTGGATTAAACCCAAACCTCCAACTGTAACTCAATGGTATAAAAACATTTTTAAGCTTCTCCCTATGTAAAGGTTGAGTGAGGTCAAAGGGCAACGAAGACATCTTTGTGGAGCTGTGGCGACCTTTATTAGAATATCTACCCAGTGATCTGCGGCCACCACAATTCAAAGGGGTTCAGGATTTATAATATGACTGCATGAAATACAGAGTTTACCTTTTCTATCTCCCTATTGATCCATTTTTTTTTTATCCTCTCTTTTTGTCAATATGATTGTATGTAGCAGAACTGCATAGGTAGATGCTCGTGTCACATTTATTTGCTTACAAAATGTATATATTTATATATATTTTAACTGTTCCAGCCTGGACCAACCTGTGTTTTTTTTTTTCTAATGTACTTTTTTTCTTCTTCTTCTTTCTTTATTTTTGTTTTGTTATTTGTTTGTTTCATGCTTTGTATAATTAATCAAAAATGTCAATAAAATGTGATATAGAGACGACATTTCCAATACAGCAAAATGGAAAAGAAATATTTCAAAACTGTTGCTACGTCTGATTTCTTAGGCAGGAGAGATGGTTAGCCCGAAGCAGAACCTTCTCAAACCTGAAAATAACACCAAGTTAAAGCTTTTTATTTTTACAATAATTCATATTTATGTTAACTGTTTCAGTTTTATGTTTTGAATCTTGGGTATTTAATTTAAGGAGAACTAATAATAAACTTGAGAGAAAAAAAAAATCATTAAAATGACCACTAATCGGTATCAGCCTTTGGTATGGAATATCCTATGCAAATATTATATTGAATCCTGAAAGTGTGGAATCGCCCATCACTAATTCTTATGCTGCACTGGGTTATTGGTGCTACTTTTGTTTCAAGTTGAAGTTATTGTCATTCAAACTAAAATCTGAAGAGTTTTCCTTTTTTTATTTAACTAAATAAACCACTAATTAAAAAGCATGCAAATTGCTTCCATTGTTACTCAAAAGTAAACAGTATTTTTAAGTTTTTTTTCTGCATGAATAGGCCTGTGAAGCTTAAATTACTTTTGAAGGTCTCACATTATCTTGAAAGCAGACTAAACATCACAATATTTCATGACAACAACCTATTAGGCAAAAATCACAAAGAAACAGAACTGTCACAGATATTAACTAAATAAATAAAAAAAAAACAGCATTGCACTCTGTTAATAATACAAATCTGAATTCTGACTGCAATTGTTTTTGATCATTTTCAGTTTTTTTGTCAACCTTCAAGATTTCAAACCACATTTTAGGGGTTTGGTTCAAGATAAAACTTCTTTTTTGTGTTTATGTGCAACGTAATACCAGCTTTTATTTGAAAACACAAATCCAATACATATATATCAGATTGAGAATGTGAACTTTGTGCAGAACTATTCCCACACAAAATGCATTTTGAAGACACAACATAAGTCATCTGAAAAAAAAAAAAGTATAACGGCTCGGTGAGTGAGTTGAATTCTAAGTATGACTGATCAGAATCCTGCTGCAGATTCAATCAGCTCAAAGCTGTGATGTGGTATAAGAAGTGGCGAGTCAGACTGAATTGATTTGAAAGGTTCTATCTTTTGTGTCTGAGTGTGGCTCTCTGTCAGCTTCCATAGACCCAGTTGCATAAGATAGATAATGACAGCCACAGATATGGAGAAGACTCATTAAATGTACAATACACGATAATTGCAATCATGTCATCTCAGCGTCTCACCTATCAGACATGAGCCACAGAAACAGAGTTAAGGATATTGTATGAGTTCTTTTGTTTTGTAATTGTTGAATGGAGGGTAGGACTCTATACTGATTGTGTTGGGCTTTTGCCTGTTTTATCTTTATCGAGCTGGAAAATATATCGAATGCAGTCATTTTACGTCAAAACTAGTATTTTCATCATGTAACCAAACACTTCTTACACAAGATTTTATTTTTCTAAGGGCAATCAATATGTTTAATATTCTTTTGAAAATTTTTTAAAGAAAGTCATTTAGGTTTTCATATCAGCAGAGAAAGGAAAGTCATCGGTAATAAACTTTCTGAGTGTTGCAATAAATGAAATAAAGTAGTCTGACATTGAGCAGTACAATTTTTGGAAACCGAAATAGAACTTTTTGGTTAGAACTCTACTTGTTTCGCTTGGAGGAGAAAGATTTCTGGGTTGCATTCAAAGAACATCATATCTACTGTGAAGCACGGGGGTGGAAGCATCATGCTTTGGGGCTTTTTTCAGCAAAGGGATCAGGATCACTGATCGGTGTAAAAGAATGGACTGGGCCATGTGTTGTCAGAATTAGAGTGAAAAACCTCCTTCTATCAGCATTGAAGATGAAACATGGCTGGATCTCCCCGCAGGACAACCATCCCAAACACACTTCCCGGGTGACGAAGGAGGGGCTTTGTAAGAGGCAGTCCAAGGTCCTGGAGGGGCCTGACCAGTCTCCAGATCTCAACTCCATAGAAAATCTTTGGGGGGAGCTGAAAGTCCATGCTGGCCAGAGACAGCCCCAAAACATCACTGCTCTAGAGGAGAGCTGCATGGGGGAATAGACCAGAAGCACGTTATGAAAATCCTGTGAAGATTTACTGAAAACGTTTGACTGTTGTCATCACCAACAAAGGATATAAAAACAAGGTACTAAGCTGAACTTTTGTTATAGACCAAATACTTATAAGACAATGTTATTATTTTTTTTTTCTCATTTTGTCTCTCATAGTTGAGGATTTACCTATTTGAAGTTACAGGCCTCTCTCATTTTTTTAAGTGGGAGAACTTGCATAATTGGTGGCTGACTAAACACTTTTTTGCCCCACTGTGTTTCCGTCTGTGGGGTTACAGTGGGATGTGGAATAACTTACAGAAAATGAGAAGCTGTACAATGTATGGACAAACATGATTTCATTATGTTGCTTTGGCTTATTGATGTTTTTTTTTATTATTCTTTTGAGGGTTTTTCTGAATAACTATTAAATATTCAACATGAAAACATTAATATATTAAATATTGTTAGGACTGGGGAGGCAATTAACTAAGATTTTTTTTCTACCCCCATTTCTTTTTTTAAAAATGTTATCACTTTTTGTTCATGATGTTGTAATCAAGTACTTTATTTTGTGTTTAAAAATTAGCAGAAAATCAAAATAAAAAATATGAGAATCAAAGATTCTTTTCTTATAATTTTCTTTTCAAGTTTTAGATCAAAATGCGGTGCGAGTGGAGATGGTTCTCAGGAGCAGAAAAAGAATGGAGTGTAAAAAAACACATATATAGCTGCAGTGTTTTCAGTTCCCTTTGCATTAGTCTGTAAAGAGGAGACAAGAAGATGAGGACGTGGTTCTCGATTATTGATTGATACACTTCAATCAGGGTCATAGACTGTTGGTAAAGAGACTTGAATGGATGTCTGCAGACTGACTTGTTCTTCCATCAGAGGAGGTTGCTGGACTCTCATTTAGAAAAAAAGTGTAAGAAGTTTGGCTGTTTATGAAAGAGAAGGTGAAAAACAAGCAGAAACAACTGAGATGATTTAGACATCTTGAAAGAATTCCTGGAGAACAACTTTTTATACACACCACTCCCAGATGGAAAATTGCTTTTTGGTGTTTTTTCTTAACAACGCGGTAGGGTTTTTTTCTGATGATGGACGATATAAATCAGGAAAATTAGATTAAAATTGCATTTCTGAGTATTTCTTTATTAAAAATTGTTGTAAATTAAGAGCAGTCAGAAAATTTAGCCTCAATAAGATTGTTTTTTTTGTTACATAGAAAATATGCTGGGCGTTTCACAAGCCCCTGGTCCTATATTTCTAAGCCACGGGGAGGGGAAGGCGGCGGGGTTGCTCCATCTCAATGGTCCAGGCCACAATTCTGAGGCGAATTCTATTAAACTACAGTTGCTCTACAGGAATGATGTTTGGATTTTTAACTTGAAGCGGAATAAACCATAAAATGGGAACACTTTTACCAACGGATCAAACATTTTGATTTCCAAAAAAATAAAGACTTTTTAAAACTTTTTGTTTATCATTTCTTGTCTAAATAAAAGTTTTAGAAAAAAAAATTTAAATGTTCAGTTTTGCATGTGTGTTGTATTTTTCAGCTGCTTTCCAAACAATTCCTGCCTAATATAAGGAGCTGATTACAGAGGATGGTATTCTGTTTGTTTTTTTTTTTCTGTTGGTTGGTCTCAGTCTGTTTATGAGTTTCCCTGAAGCAGCTGGATGCCAGCCGTCAGTCATTGAGAGATAACTCGAATGGCCACAAACACACGCAGGACCACCCAGGGCCAATCTTTCAGAGCATTTCTGACTCTGAGAGGTTGAGAGGGAGAAAAGCCAGTTGTTTTCCATCCAGCAGAAGTCACTGGCCCTCACCCTGAGCAATCCATCACCACACTGATAGAGAAAGAGATCTGGCTAAACATGTAAGGAGACGGAGAAAGTCAAAGGCTACTAAATGGCTGAAAGAAGGGAGACTGTAAAAGAGGAGAAAGAGCATTAGAGTGGAGAAAGTTTGAAACCGGGGATAGATACTGAGTGGAAAACAGATTTCTGACAGAACTGTTTGTTTGCAATGTTCCCTTCCATTTAAGGACCTACATTCCCTCTCATGAACCTTTTAATAGCTGGGCACCGATTTTCCTCTGTAAAGAAGTTAAATTAACTTTCAAGCATGACTTTAAAGGGACACGTGGCAGATGGTGTTTGCAAAATACATTCATGAAAATCTCAATTCCCCTCTTGTGTTCTCTAATGGGGTCCAGATGACCCGAGTGTTACGCTGACGTGTTATACATCTCATGACAAAGGTAGATGAAGGTGGACAGGATTTCATGTCTGCCGCACACACCAGGGAAAATCAAAAATCATTAAAAAAATAACAAAGATATCCCACTCCCAGCATCAACATACCTAAGATAGCACAGGATTAAAGTTTTATTTCTTTCAAACGTGCAACCTTGACCATCTATTCAATGGCATGATGGTTCCTGCATTCATTTCATTTATTTGCCTTTGGTGAATATGCAGAAGGGGCTTCTCTGGCAGATCAAGCAAAAAACTCTGAAAAGTAATACATGGATTGAACAAACACAAAAAGTCGTTCTGGTACTGTTTTGTGTCCGTGTATTGTACGTCTGAAGGGTGAGTGCAAACCCAAACATCTCCACACAAAAATGGTTGCAGTCATTTCTTTAAAGACCCACTCCAATAAAAATCTTTTTGTGTTTTTAACATGTCCTCGTAGTATTTTTTCTTGTAGTAGAACATCTATATCAGGGGTCTAATGCTAAACGAACCATTGAGTGGGAACCAAAACCCAGGGAGTGGGGGAAAAAAATGCCAATACTAGTTTAAAAAAGGGCACATTCCTTATATTTTGTTGTCAAAAAACCATTTCATTTATAAAATGTCGCTTTCAAATATTTACAATAATTGATAAATAACTGGGGGGTTTTTTTTGTTTTTTTTTTTACAAATAACAATTTTAACTAATTTTACTATTGCCAACGGGACGTCCAAGTTCTTTTCAAAATTAAAATATATCCTGTGTCAATTATTATTATTAATTATTATTATTATGATTATTATTATTATTATTATCCTCCTCCTGCAGATTTACTTGAATTAAAAAGGAAAAAAAAAAAACAAGAAGCAAAAGAAATCATCATGGATTGACAGTAGCTTTAGCCCTTTATCATCATTTTGCTGTTATCTGACATAGAATTAACTAAATATAAATGACTAAACTGAATTAAGTGAAATTAAACAAATCTACAAACTAACAACAAACATATAATTTATCTAATTGTTTATTGAAATCAGAAAGCCAAAGAGCCACATTGGAGTGATAAAAGTGCAACTTATGGGTCTGGAGCCTCAGGACTTCTGATATATATAAAATAATTTATGATTAGAACAGTGTTTCTGCATATTTCTTAATTCAAATCAGGAGCAAATGAAAATGCTAATGCTAAAGACACAGCTACTGAAATAGATATGCCAAAGTCTAGCTGCTCTGCTCTAATTCTGAAGTATTTCCTCAGGAAAAAATAGATTTATTAGTGCCTATTTTCCTTGTCTGAGCTGCTATCTGGCCTTAAAACTATACGTCTGGAAAGCTCCAGTATTGCACGCCGTTGTTTTGCTACGCTAATGCTAGTTTGGGGTTGTGAGAAGCATGAGAGAGCGTAAACAAAGGGCTGATGGGATAGTCCCGCCCACAAAAAAACAGCATAATCATAATTAAAAGATCACTGGAAACAATTTTACAATAGATAAAAACGTAGTTGGAGAGGGACTTTAAAGACCCACTCCAATGAAAACATGCTCTTTTAGCATTTTTGTGATGATGGAGGACATGAAGAACATTAAGGTTAAATTGTACTTATGAGTATTTAAAGGGTAACCAAACACTAAATCAACTTTACAGTTGAATTTTGTGATTGGTCAACTGGAGTAAGTCCCACAAAGAGCGTGTTTGTTCTGCTCATGTATTATGTTCCTGGAATACCAGAGACAAAGACTATTGAGACATATTTCATATCCAGCTTGAAAACCTTTTATCTTCTGGATGAGTAAAGGAAGTAATATAGAACCGGTTAAGGTCAAACGGCTGGGATTACATCAGTGTCTCTTTCCATTATTCCCTTCCAATCTCATGTTTTTTAGCTCGGGTGTTTTTTTATAGACAATCTGCTTCTTTTTCTCCACTTTCTGCTCCCCTCTTCCTTTCCAAGCTCTGGCTGCTGCGCTCTGGGACCTTTTACAGCCCTCATCACTGCCTGCACCCCATCTTCAATCCCTCTCGCCAGGCCACAGTTGGGCATTGTCGGGTCATTACTGAGCAGCTGCAGTGAACGCCTCAGCACTCGTGACACAGAAAACACAGAGCAAATGTCATGAGAAAAGTCTGACCACCTTCCAGGACCACAGACACTTCCATTACTTCCAGAAGAACTCCTGTCCTTGAGGTCCGCTCTCCTCTATTCTCCGTTGCATTGGTTCAGTCTGCTCAGACATGCTAAATCACCATATAAATGATGCTGTAGCCACCCGCTGATTGGCAGGATCATTGAACATTTGTCAGTATTTGAGTTTTTGCTGTTTCCTGTGTATTCTTTTGGTCATAAGTCTATAATACAGTAAAAAATGAACTGGACCGTACCATACCACTCCTTACCGTACCTTACTGGACAGGACCACTCAGTGGAAATGAGGCTTTAGATATTTAATTTTTGTTTCCATTTTTGTATCATTTCCCTTTTATTGCATAGAAACATTTTGAAATAAAGAAATGGAACCGATACAAGTTATGCATCTCATAGCATCTGGATCAAACTAACAGCATCTCAGAACATAAACATCTTAACAGCAGTTTAACATGGTGGTGGAAGAGCAGTGGTAGGGGCTGCTTTTCAGTTTCAGCCAGTGAGGACATCCCTTCATCACTTCAGGATTCGTGTTTCATTCCTTTTGCTTATGTTCAACACTTAAATTTGGCACATTTAGTTGAATTTGTACTTTGCCAAATGCTTTTATGTCTTCCTGGGCATGTGAAACCTTTGAAATAATCAACTTCTCAATTTTAATCTTTATCTTATTCAATTGTATTTAATCCTTTGTTCTATCTATTTAGTATATTTATATGAAAAGTGAGTGAAACCTATTAATGGGTTTGATCCTGTTGGTGAACATAGATAGAGAAGATCTTTGATGGCTTATCGGTATCAGTCATGTGATCAGTGGTCTGTAGGAGGCTTTTCCAACCAACCCTGCCATTTGTGTCTCCATGCATTTTGTGTGTTTGACTCTTCATGGTAGCTCTATAACTCAGCTGATTCCACAGAGGGTGCTTGTGTTGTGTGGTTGTGTTACAAACATGACAAATAGCCGACTTGCTCCACGCTAATTGTCTCTGGAGCCGGGAATAGAAGCACTTGTTGTGAGCTAATTGTCACCCAAAGGGACTGCAGGAATCTACTGAAGTGAGCCGAAACAAACGCGCGCGGAGGTTCCTGGAAGCTAATTCATAACAGATTACAGATCACCAGAAACACTTTCACCTAAATGGATCCAGTGGATTGTCCATTGCTCTTAATGCAAAGTGTTTGGTTTGGCTGTAGTCACCCTCAAAACTAATTAAAGTGAGGGTCAACTGAACGCTTTCATCTAATTTGCACTCTCATTCCAGTCAACTAAAGTGGCAATTAAGTGGTGCCCACTGGGAGCCACCTCCTTGGATGGAAGAGCAGCTGACTTAAATACTCTGACCAAAACAAAAGCAGCCTGTCCTTCACAGAACTCGGAGAACGTCGGGCAAACGCAGAACTCTGCGTCTCCACTTCGCTTTACATCACAGGAAGAAATCAGCTGGAAAAAAACACATTTTTTTAAAGAAAATCCTACACCGTTCTGTGTTAATTTGGATGATGTCAGTAAACCGTTTGTCATATCATGTCTTTATCACAGCTCTGAGACTTTCCCCCCTTTGTTTTTAATTTTCTAAAATGCATCGCTATTTGTGGTTTTGATAAATTGCTGTTTCTTTTTATTATCTTTTTATTTTCCTGTGGATATGAACCTCTGAGTGTTCATTAGATTTATTAAATTTAATAAGTGTTCGACCCGCAATCTTCTCTTCGTGCAATCAAAAGAAAAGAAAACCACGGGACTCACTGGGGGCATTTTCTCTACAAGAGATCTTTTTAAAAGAGAGCATCATATACCACTCCTGAGGTTTAGTGCATCAGTAAAGAAGCATTTTTCTGGTTTTATCATTTGCTTGCTGTGAAATGTTCAGCTGTGAGTCAAAACAACGACTGTGCACAAAGAAAGGGTGTGAAGCTGTTTTTCACAGCTTTTTTTTTTCTTTTATCAGATACATTTCCTGTGATTTAAGAAACTATTTCCACTGCTTTCTCACCTGCTAGACAAAAATCGTTTATGAAATTATTTTGTTGAGAGCCAGTTTTCTGAAAAAAGTCTTTTTTGGAGTTGCTTTGAGGAATTTGAACAAAATAATTCACAAGTTTAAGCAAAACCTTTAGAGTTTGACATGTAGGAACTTGTGATGGAGGGACTCAAACTACAAAAGAAACCACAAAAGACCACCCTAAGCAAAAACTATTCTATTTAAAGGGTAACCAAACCATTAATCTACTGTTTTTGGCTGTTGTCCTCTTTAAAAATGATCTCTGTTGGTCATTGACTATGTTTTTTGACAAATTAAAATAATCTTGTTTATTTCTTGAAAACATAATCAAAACCGTCTCTGTGCTGCCCCTTAAAGGTTGAATCAGGTTATTACAGTTGAATTTCAATGATTGGTCAAACCGTGAAGTCCCACGTCATGATCTGCAGCTCCAGTAATAATAACCATCCTGTTCCTCAGCCCCACTCATTTGATTTTCAAAGTTTGACTGTGGGTGGAGTCAGCCTCCGACTTCCCCTTTTGGTCTCCCTTTAAGTGTTCTACAGGTTTACTTAGGCCGAATCCGAATTCTTTCCTTACCCCGGTGGCTTCTCCCTGCCCCTCCAATTACAGAGCCATTTGAAGGGAAAAGGGTGTCCGAAATTGTTTTATAAGGGTTGAGCAAAGGGACTTCGAGTTTTATATCCCTCCGCCAAATAGGGCGAGCCGTGTCGCGCTGTCGTGGAGTGAGGCGCTTTTCTTCACGTTGGTGCACTCTGAAGAACAGAGGTTTACATGTAAATGTAAGTGATGACTTTTTGTTTTAACGTGACCTTTTTAAAATTATAAAACAGATGTTATGTATTTCCGAGCGCTAGCAGCTTTGAGCTAACGTAACTGTTCGGTTACTACGGATGATATGATGGAGTAGAGGGACGTCTAAGTTCAAAGACACTGGCTTTGTCTGAATTCCCTCCCTAATCCCTAACTAGTGAAAGATTATATAGTGTGGGACTATCTAGTGTCCATCTAGAAGTCAAAATCAAAACAACACGACCATTTTACAACTTAAATTTGTGCCAACAGTCCCCAGAGGTGAAGTCCTGCTGCTCTGCAGAAACTATGTCCCAAAAAACTTTTTTTTTTTCACATTTTGGGTAAAAAAAAAAGCATCAACATGATTAATTTTATTTTTTTAAACAGAGGGAATCCTTTGAAAATAGATTCAAACAATGATCGGAGTGAAACTTGATTTTGTGAGAAGAGGTCAAAAATGTTTTATGACATATTATACTATGTATGTGTATATATATATATATATATATATATATATATATATATATATGTGTGTGTGTGTGTGTGTGTGTGTGTGATAAAATTTTAATGTGATGTTAACTTCTTTTTAAATATGCACAGTAGAATCTTTAGTCATCAGCATTTCAATAAAACCTGCTGTTGGTCTGCTTGACTTATAGTCAGATTCCACAGGCTGTTGTGTTGTGGAGGCTGTTACAGTAACAGTATCAAAAACATTCTTTCTATTTTACATCTGTGAATGCTCGCTGGCTGCAGAAATACATGCTTCATGTTTGTGTTCTGAAGGGAGGACATCTATAAGCTGAGGTTACATGCACTTCCCCTGAAGAGGTCATGTCTGGGGTCACGGGCTGAATGTGTATACTCCAGATAGCAGAAATGTCTTCCTATTCATCAAAAGAAAGCTGGACTGTCCTGAAGGAAAGCTCTTTGGAAAAAACAAATAAATACATAAATAAATTATTTTTTTTCCCTTAAGTTTGAGTGTTATTGCCACATTTTCTTTGCAATTTATGAGTCTTTGTGGTTCTTTTACTCAGCAGTCCTTCTCCATGACCTCCTTAACAGCGGAGATGTTGAAATAATACACACACTCTTTGACATACTTTTTTTTTTCTTTTTACTTTTTCATGAATCAACATGAATCAGCTGATTTTGATGCAGAGTAAAGCGACTTTTCATCTTAGCTTTGCTTCAATATGCAACACTTTACAAACGTTAAGTTAATTTCATAACTAATGGAAGAGTTACAGATGTCAACAGATTGTAAACTCTAAAGCTTCAGAGTTAAAAGGTTAACACTTTCATGGATCAAATCCTTTATCTCCAGTTCTTCTTCCTCCCGAATCGGGAAGTCTGACCTAAATTACTGGTAAGTAAAGTCTGTAAATTTGTTTGGGTTTTTTTTTAAACCTCTTAGATGAATCCTTGTTGCCTTATCTGCCCCTATTATGTTTTCTGACGTCTTTTTCCACATCATTTGCACAGGATTCTGGGGTTTTTTTGGGCCTCTTCATAAAACAGCTGATGGGAATCTAATTTTATTCATGCAATGATTACTTCACATGTGTGACAAAGTTTGAAAAAAGGGCCAACAACCCAGGACTCATTGGCTGACATCTTTTATTTATTGGGTGTCCTGACGTGGGAGCCCTCTTTAGTAGATTATTATTGGTGTGGTGGGTGTTGATGGGCCCCGTTCCGCTCAGTAAAGATGTGAAGGAGACAGGAAACGTATCAGACCCCATCTCTGTTGGGAAAAGTTTCGAATGGTTTTGTCGCTTCACTTTCAAACCATCTCTAATGTTTTCCATCTATTGTTAATATTTACTAAAAACTTGTATCTGTATAAATAATGGATTTTGTGGCTCACGAAAGCCACAAAACAACACTGAAGCTTCACCTAATGTGACAGAACCTGGCAGGAAGGTCTTCTGGCGACTCCCCAGTTTGGGAGTTGGCAATGAGAAAATGAAGGCTGTTCACACATGCACTTCACAGTGGGAAATGATCCACTGAGGATGCACTCTCACAGCTGGAAACACTACAAAGAGGCGTCTGGCTCAAGCACACAGGACGCAGGACTTGATGCAAATGTGCATCATTTGGAAACTGCTATTATTTTTCTTTTGTTTTCAGACTCAAAAAAAAAAAAAGTCAGGAACACATGTTGCAGATGTTTTGGCTCCGGCGTTCAATCTCTCTGCGGCACATGTTCGGGTTCAGAAACAGCTCTGTGTGAGAACGGCGCAGCGGGCTGAAGGTTAGGATCATCTTTCTATGGTGCTAAAAGTCTTTTTGTCATAAATAAACAAAAAAAAAAGTCTCAATTGCTGTTTAAAAATGTTGTGGGAAAAGTGAAAAACTGTCATTTAGGTAAACTTAAGTCTAGATGTTTAGTGGCCGGTGTTTGTTGCAACGAGGCTCCCAAAGGTCAGTGATTTGCAGCCTCACCCACAGCCAGTAAAACAAATTGCATTGTGGGGAAGACGGGACATAAAAGTGGCCTGCTGTAAACTAATTCTTAACAAGGAAACCAAGAGAACCAGACAATGAGAGAAGCAGACAGTGTGAAGGCAGGAAAAAATAAATAAAAAAGTGCAGCTCTAAAGGAATTTAATAGGAAGAGGTAGCGGAGCGCCTCTGTTTACCCATTATTTGTCTTTATCAGTCTCTGGCACACATACGTTTCACCCCGCGAGCACTGAGGGGGGAGATAATGACAGGATGTGGCCGAAAAGGGTCGTCTCGCTGTGAGAAGATGCAAGAAAAACAGGGGCGACTCAGTGTTTGAGGATCCCGTTCACCCCGAGCGCGGCAGGGGGGCCGCGACTTAAGAAAACAGAGGTGATTTTCACACTTCAGAGCTATGCAGGCGCTACAGCGTGTTAACTAACTCGGCGGAAAACGAGAGTCCTGATAAAAGCCAAAGAAAAACAAAGCAAAGTCATTGAGGGGAAGAAGGTGCATTTTCTGTGTAGATAGTTCATCAATGCTTCAAAAAGAGAACAATTTTTTGGGAGAAATATTTCACCACACATTTATTTCTAGACTCTTTGTAAAAAAATCCTAAAAACACAGAGCTGCTGCTTTCCAGTCAAACTGTTTCAGATGAATCCAAAAAGCTGAAATTCAAACAAGTTGTTATTATCTGGACAGGGAAAAGGTGAGAAGCATGACATTTTTTATAGTTTCACTAATGACAGCATTGAATTAAATAACTAAGAGAAAAAAAATTCTATAAAGATAAATTATTAAATAATATAAAGCCTATAATTTGTAATTTGGCAACACTGACTGTAATGGAACGTTTGTCGTGACTGTCAGTGAGTGCGGCTCAGAATGGAAGGCTGTTCAAAGTCATCAGGGGGCTTTATTTTAATTTTAATTTTTACCTGTTTTTATATTATGTATACTGTTTTGCTTTTGTTTTAAAGCACTTTGCATTATTTTTTTTATATGAAAAGTGCTATATAAATAAAGATTGATTTGATTTGATCAACCTGCATCTAAGTCAGGATCCAGACTTTGATCAGAACCCTTCATCTAGTTTCTGATCTCTTTAGAGATTTGTCACATGTTGACATTTGGTTAAAGCCCCTCCCCGTCACTTTTGACGTTTTGGGCGTCATGCTAGCTGTTTGTAAAATCACACCGGTGGTCCTTGGGAGACATTCAGCTCCAATACCCAAACCCAGTACCAGTGCCCTAACCCGGCAGTGGACGTGGTACCAAACCTGAACCGGTACCAGGCATGAATCGGGCCTGGACGTGAACCAGTACCAGGTTAGGGAACTGGACTGACTCTCTTACTATGATTTTAGCCCCAGTGTTTGCTGTGGGGATCTGTCATATCAGGGCTTGCTGGTTTTGGTCTGGGGTCGTTGCCATTGTTGTTGCCCCTGCTGGGGCGGCTGGAGTCCTGCACTGCAGTCTCACAGCTGCGGCGGGGACTCCGTTACTGTCCCGGTCTGGGTGGACACTGTGGCAATGTTCCTGTGACCGAGCTGGCTCCTGGTATGATAGAATCCTCAATACTGTTTCCTCACAGCAGAGCCAAGCCGGAAGTTTAACTTTATTTTACAATTTCCATTTAGAAGTCATTTTTATACATATTCACTGTGTGTGGGATCATGGGCTGTATGTGGGGAGGGAGGAGGGGGAAGAGTCTGTTATTACTGTGTATGTTTTTGATTTTAAATGTAAAACGCTTCGAGCTGGACAAAGTATGAGAAACGCTTTTTATAAATAAAGTTTGATTGATTGATTGACTGTATGACTCCTCCCTCATTTGTTCTTTCAAAATGTCCATTTTTGACCATGACAAACTAAACTGAGGTCAGAAATTATTCATTTAAGGCAGCGCTTCTCAATTATTTTCTCTTACCCCCCCCATAAAGAACTTACCCTTTAGCACCCCCCAACAACTTTCTGCTGCAAATATCATTGGTACAAGTTAAACAAATGTCTCTTCAAAATATTGTATCTTTATTATCATTTAGAAGTATAAAAAAGTCTAAAAAGCCTTCTAAATAATCAGTTTTACTATTTTTTCTTCCTTTTCTAAATTTGTATAAATATATATATTTATATATTTTTTAGAATACTTCCAAAACGTTCAGACAAAGTAAAAACAACGGTCTTTTCTTCCACAGTACTGATGGGAATTCTGGATCTTCTCAGAGATTCAGATCTGTTGCATTGCTTCAGAAAACAGCAACTCTCTCAGCTACCAAATGGATTTTTTGGGTGTTTTTGGATTTATTTAATTTTTTTTCAACTACTATGTAGGATTATGCACAAAGTCCATAACTAATGTAAACATGTTTTTAGTCATATAAAGTGAATATTATTAATATGCTGTTATATATCCCTTCCAGATAAATCTACAAAATAAATAAAAGAAGAACCAGCGATGAACTATTCCATTTTTAACTCTATATATTTTATACATGTTTCTGTTAAACACATTTAAAGTGAACAACACAAAACTCTGCAACCACAACCCAAAATATAAATTAAAGTTTGCAAAACCAACAAATCCAGACTTGAGGATGAAATCTGGTTTCTTAATGATCTGATCTGTTGTAGAGAAGATTCTCTCAGTTCTCAGGTGTCTGCACAGGTTGGTTGTGGAGTTCTAGAGAATGATTTCCTGCAGACTTTCATCCTTCATACTCTCAATAAAAGTCAAATGATTCTAGTTTTTCCCTCATTTTCTTTAGGTTTTGTGTTGACGTTGTCTGTCTCTCCCTGTTTGACTCATGATCTGCCCCCCCACACACACACACACGCACACCGCTCAGCTTTTTGTCTCTCTCTTTCACTCGTCTCTTTTCCTTTGTGTTTTTCCATTGCAGTTCTTATTTCCCCTCATCGCTGACTGTGTCCTCCCATCAACTGTTTAGTAGCTAACATTAAATGCATGGTCCGCGGGTTGTCCCGCGCCCCCCCTGCCACTAAAGAAGTCATTACATCTCAGTAAAATGTCATCTTCGTCATTGTTATCAAGGTGCACTCCACCTCCCAGTACTGGACCGGTTCTGGTTCGTGGCCCAGAGTTTGCGGCACATAAAAAACGAGTTGGGGACTCCCAAATACTCAAACAATGATGTGGAGGAGACCTTAACCAAACAGCAATATGTGAAAACTAGGAGATGAGAATGTGTTGAACCTTGAGCTCACAAACTAGAAGAGGACAGTTTGCCTCTGGATTATTTGGTAGAGAGCAGAAGTTCTGGTTCTAATCTTTGAGGGTGCAAAGCAGCACCACACCACCGTCACTGTCTCTGACAGACGCTCCAAAACAGACCTAGAAATCTCTTGGAAATAATCCAGAAGTTTCTTTGACAAATGTGGGATAAACCTTTTTTTTTTTTTTCCCCAAATTTTAGGAATATGGATCACAATGCATTAACTTCTGCTCTTCATCATCAGAGTTCTCTTTTCAGACACTTTAAACTCAGATTGTGAATAATAACTGGTGAAACTTGACATTTTTCCACTTTCTTAAAAGATAATTAATGAAAAAAAGGTCTAAATAAGCGTTTTTAAATTTGTAATGACCCAACATTCTAGCGGTATTTAAAAGGATCTCCTACACACCAATCTTGGAGATGTGAACAGAGTTTTGCGTCAGATTTGTCTGTAAATGTAGTTTTGTGTTTGCCTAACAAGCAATTTGTGCATAATTTTTAAAGATTTGTGCGTGCTTAGTTTCAAGCTGGGAATAATTTTTATTAATTTTCTGTTTTTATTTTGTATTTTTGTACTTACGCATAAAATATATTGTATGAGTTAAAAAAGAATAATTACACACACACAAATTGAGTTTAAGTCTATTTTCTCTCCATAGTATACACACATTTGACCTTTTTACTAATATATTTTTTCTGGAGATTCTAAATTTGCTCTTCATTTTTCACGTGTGTAACCTGCTTGCTTTGCTGTACGAGCATGTTTCCGTCATAACTATTCCAGCACTGGACAGAAAAACTCAAGATACTTTTATCTTCATTATTTGACATTCTGACTCTCACCTGATTCACTTTCCTTCTACAAAAGCTGTTGTGTCCGTGCTCTTCTTTCAGTGCAGAAGTGCCACATCCAACAACAATGTGGAGCCAAATGCAAAAAGATTCCGATTAAATGAGCCTGGAGTGGAGGAGGCGAGCTAATGTTTAGCGTTGTCTGGCTGATTAAAGCGCAGCAAACAAGTGATTGCTATGCAGCTCTGCTCTTCACAGCCGGCTCCGACACAAGGCTCTTCTCTGTTCCTCCCCTCTGCATCCGCATTTCTTCATTTAATTCTCTCATTGGCTCAACAACTCTGTCAACCTGATTTGCACTCTTTGAGAAGAAAACTTGATTTTCCTCATTCCCGTTAGTGTTCATGTGAATTCAATTCCAGACTTTGTATATAGAGGATCCAACTTTATCTTGAACCTTTATTAAAATCAAGAAGACTATGGCAATAGAGTCTCAAATGTCTGTTTTTTTTCCTCAAAATTAGATGTGTTCCTTCTTCCATTATCTGTGCCTCTGAGATTTTCCCAGCTCAGTAACCGTGCCAACAGGCCAAATTCAATTACAGCAACTGTGGTAAAATCCTGGGCCACCAATTGGTCACTGCAGGCCACTATTAAGAGAAAACAGCAGGGTTGAGACAGGAGAGAATGGAGAAAAAGAAAGGATGGAGTGGTAAAATGGGAATTGTTGCAAACAGAAAAAGAAGACAAAAGATGAAACTTGAGGATGTTAAATAAGTGAAATGAAACCCATCTCTCTCTGTTTGTATTCCCCATAAAAGCCTCTGGTATCATTCAGACTCATGTTAAAACAAACAGCTCTGGCCTAAAAAAGACGGTCCATAATCCTTGAGTAATCACTCAGACGTCCTCACCACACTTAACCAAAACAGACTCACACATATATGTGTGTGTGTGTGTGTGTTCAGAAGATGAATTGGCTCAATTCCACTTCAAAGAACCACGAGGCTGAAGCCGTATATTATCCTGAACACAAACATCATCTAAAAGCTCGAGGTCGTTTCTGTCTCCAGTGTTTACCATAAAAATCAAAGACCAGATCGGGAGATAATTGTTTTAATGGCAAAATGAAGTCCAAGCAGCTTCTGTTCAGTCTGGAAAATCATCTCAGGTTTGCAGAACAAAGAGATACATGTCGGATCTTTAAATGGTTTCACCTTTGACTTAAGAAAACCCATCGGGATCTCATTTACAAGACAAGCTGTGAGGAATGACACCTTTTGTTTTCTCACTCTTCATCTAAAACACATGGGGTGTTAAGTTAAGGCTGTCTCTTAAGGAACTTTATTTATACAAAGTGAGGGAGAGCAGTTTCTCTCTAAGACTGAGCCCCTCCTTCAATTTTTAAATTTGATACAAACCTAGTTACCAAACTCCAAAGACAGCTGAAGGTGAGTTTCACAGGAGGGCAATTTCCTGTTGTCCCATTTGAAAAAAATCCAATTTCAAACCAAATACAAAACTTTTTCTCTGCATGACATTAAATCTAAAAATTTTTTAGGATGTATTCAGGTTGGATAAATCAGGTGGTCTGGACCGAGTGCACTTGGTTTGGCCTGGATTGAATCCTGAACCTTGCATTTAGTCAGACTGCCGACCACTACACATATCCATTTTGAACTAAAGCTTGTGAACAAAAGCACTAAAGATGTTGAATGGCGTATACTTACGTATATAGCAGTTTTCTACCTTCCTTGAAGGCCCAAAGACACAGTCACAGACTCATTCACACACTGGTGGTGGCTCCACTGCCAAACACTGCTGCCAACCTTCCTCCAGAGACAATGTGGGGCTCAGCATCTTGCCCAGGGACACTTCGACAGATGGGTGAGCGAGGCGGGAATCGAACTCCGCCCTACCGCTGCACCGGATGGTAGTCACCAAAGATCTCTCTAGTCACTGGCCAGGAAATACGAGGTCGAAGCAAAGCAGCAAGAGAAAGAAAAACAGAAGTTCTAAGCTTTGCAGTCCTTGTGGGAAAAAATCCCTTCTTTAAATTGTATATTTTTCTGATCAATTTTAAACATTTGTGGAGACGGTTGGTACGGTGGAGACATGTTGCTAGACGGTTACTGAGGAGAAGATTGGCTAAAAAGGGACGCTGGTACAGTGGAGATCAAAGGTTTGAGAAATCTTCCAAAAGATTCTGTTTCCTTCTGTCCTACTCTTGCTTCATCTCCTGCTTCTCTGACACCAACAAGCTGATTCAGATAATTGCTGTCACTACGAGCTGGAGGGTGCTGTCAGAAAGCAATTCTTTTTCTCCGGTCTCACCCGGTGCGTAAACAATACGGACAATGTTTAAGGTAAGGTTTCAAGTTTTACTGAAATGGATTCAATGGTCAATGAAGGGACTATTTGAATTTATGTCCAGATGCATCAAGCTATAAGGTGCATCACACAAGAAGAAAGAGTCAGCGATAACTTTGTTAGTCAGACTTTTACTGCTAGACGTTGTTTTTAACACATTACAGTACAGCCATGTTAGATGAGTGTATTCACAATACCTGTGACTCCCAACCTTGTTTGTGACACATAGGCACACAGCTTCACATTAGACGCATTAGAGTAATCCCAATAACACCCTACACTGATTGCAACACCACTAAAACATTCGTTACTGTGACTCCACGTAAACAAATACAGTTTGACGCGCTACACGTTTGCCGTGTTAGAGCATTCACAATGTCTGCAACCAGAACACGCAGAATGAATCCATATTTAAGGTGCTTTAGATTGAAAGGTGCACTCACTTTTTTCTGAAAAAATAGTACTCTGACCTTATTTTTGTTTATATCTTTAGGATTTTTTTTTTTTTTTGGCTTTTTATATTTGTGAAGTATTACTTGTTCACTGTTAAAATGTTAAACCGGTGTAGAAGAAATACTGTTTCTACCAACTTCTTGCTATAAATCAGGGGGCCAAAAACCAAAAACACACACCTTGTCAGGCAAACAGAAGTACATTTTAAAAACTGAAAATTGTAACTTTTTAAGATTACTATCAATAAAAACAGGAAGAAATATTATTCCAGAATATATCAACTTAAACCTTAGGTCATTTTTAATATTGTATTCTCCATAAAAATGTATTTTGTCAGAATAAAACAAATTAGAAACAAGTGCAACATAATATCAGGCCATTAATAAAATAAAATAAAATGATCTGGAGGGCCGGATAGAATTACCTGGAGGGCCGGATCCGGCCCCTGGGCCTTGACTTTGACAAGTGATGTGTAAAACTTTGATATTTATAAATCCCCTGGATTTCATTTGTTTGTTTGTTTTTTGCTCTCCTCATTTGTTTGTTTTTAAATAGTTTTTAGCTTTAGATTGATGTTTTTCAGTTGTAGATCTGACTTCAGCCCTTAAATCCTGACTTTAAGTTCTATTTCCACATGTGATATGTAGGTGATTTGAAACTTTTGATTATGCATTTTGCACTGTTATATAAAAGTTGACATGCTTCAATTTCAAATGGAAATTAAAGAACAGTAAATTGGTGAAAATGTTTAAATTAGTTTTTTAGGGCCAATCTCTTTGTTTCACAATGACTGTCTTTGAAATCCTTCAAAAACTGTCAGCACTAAACCTGCTTTAGCTTTAGTTTCCTCTGTTTTAGACATGTACCTGAACACTCTTTGACTGGCAAAAAAAAAAAAAAAAAAAAAAAAAAAACATGAAAGAACTCAAATTATTCTCCACGCCAGTTTCAAAAATCAGCAAACTAACAGGCCTGAAGCTGCTCAGTCATGAGAACGGTTGCCAAATCAGTTTACGACTGCAAACAGGAGCATTTGCATTTTATGCAAAATAACAACACAAAATGAAATATATGCAAGTTGCAGGAAAATTTACAACAATTACTATGGAGAAAAAGAGCCCGCTTTCACCTGCTGAATCCAAATGACTAGCAACCAATTACTGCATAATTTTATTTAGCAAGCTGTATGTTTTCATTATTTCAAATTAGATGAGGTATTAAGACTTAAATATCATTAAAAGTCGCTGAAACAATTTCTTACAGTTCGTTCAGAATAATTTGCTAATATTCCCTGCTGAAAAGCGTTGCCAAACAGGGTGTTAAAGCTATAATGCTGAGTAAAAACATTCTCCTCTCTGACTGTATTTCTGTTTTCATTGATTTTTTTTTTCTTTTTTTTTGCCTGTGTGTTATTTTTGTTCAGCCCTTGTTCCCATGTCTTCATGTGTGCATGTCTTGTGGGTGGCCCAGCTCTCTGTGAATATTCTCTTACTGCTTGAGGTTTGTGGGTCAGCGTGTACAACAGCACGCTTGCCTTTGAGTCCAGACGCCTCTGGACTGCTGCCTCAGCAGAACGTTTACAGCACAGGGCTGCAGACTCCCATTGTGGCCACCAAGCTCAGAATTACCATATTTACAGCCAGTGTACAGGTCTGTGCCTCTAAACAGTCTTTAACACATAGGTTCATGAGAAGTCCCCACCTGCTCGGGGCTAATGATCACTTAAAGGATTAGTAATGGTGTTCAGAAACGGCTAATGGATTTCTGTTTGTGGCTCACATGAAACCGCTTCCTTTGAATATGGTTACCACTGAAGTTATTTGTGACAGGTTGTTATTCAGTATAGCTAAAATCCCAGCTCAACACATCTAAAAAATGAATTTAAAATTGACCAATATAATGACTGAGATTTCCTCCAGGAGACATGGTTGTCTCTGATTGGTGGAAATGTTGATCTACTGTTGGTAAGTCTAGTGCAGGGGTTGGCAACCTTTAACAGCCATTTGGACTTGTTTTCTATAGTGATCAAAACCTAGAAGGAGCCTCATTGGCTTACGTTAGCCTTTAATAAAATTTGGATTTGCATTCATAATCTTCTTTTTGCTTTATTTTATAAATATGAATAATGTATTTTTGGCACAAACAAAAGCAAGAAAGGATATAAAAGAAACTAGCATCTCTCAAAAAGGGATATTCTTTTAAGTTTTTAACTTTAGTAGCAAAAAAGCAAGTTTGTTGTTTAATTACTAGCTGAACTTTAAATGAGCATAACATTTCTCTGTAAATTTAATCAGTCAAAAAATTTAGCATGTGGCTGAAATAAAAGTTAAACTCAAAATTAGCAAAAAACCCCAATAGATAACAAATTAGCTGAAAATGTTAGCATATTGCTAAAATATTTGTCCAAATTAGCAAAAAAAAACTAATTAGAGGCCAAATGTGCCCAGAAAAGCTAGCTTGTGGCTTAATTACTAGCTCAACTCCAAAATATCTTAAAATTCCTCAGTAAACTAACTTAGTTAAAAACGTTAACATGTTGTTAAAATAGAAGCTAAATTTAAAATCATCCAAAAAATTTTCAGTAGATAACAAATTAGCTGAAAACATCAGCATTTTACTAAAACGTTAGCTAAACTCCAAATTAGCATAAAACTCTTCAGTAAACTAAATAAATCCAAAATGTTAGAGTGTTGCTAAAATAATAGTAATATAGTATATATAGTACATATAGTATTAAAAACATCACAGTCAACACACACTGCTGCTACTAGACCACCGTCCTGCACCAGACGCTGAAGTCGTCCTCTGACCGACTGACCTAACATTGAAAGTGGACGCCCTAAAGAACTGTGAAGTTTTGCTCTATTATTAAGAAACAATCTCTAAGGTTGATGGGTTCCATTGACTTAAAAAGGTCTGATTGAGACCCACTGACTTCAATCTTACAATTGACGTATGTTTTGAATAATTTAAGTGTGCAGAGAGTGTTGGCAGCTACTGATGCAGCAAACAGGAAAGTGGTGTAAAGAGTTGCTTGAGGCAGAATTAACCCTGTATGCCAAAAGCTTTAAAGCCTTTCCTGAGCATTGTCTCACATGGCAGATAAATTTCATCTCTCAGAGCGAGTGTGATGTAGATGTAAATAAATGAGCGTGTCTAGTGGGTCAAATTCTCTTTTGTCAGACGTAGCTGTGGGTTAACTCAGGTCTGTTAAACAGACCTCAAAATGTATTTCTCCCATTATTTCTTTACACAAACACCAGCAAAACAACAGTCAGCATACCAAAATGATAAGTCTGAGTTTGTCGAACCAATTAGATTTCTTTTTCCCATCCTGCTCAGCAGGTTTTGTGTTTTGTTTGGATGTGTTTTTAAATGTGAGCACAGTCCCACTGTGTTTATTTCATTTTCTTTATCCTGCTCTAGTTTCTTTATTTGTGTCTTTTTGAAGTCTGAAATGCTTCTGCTTCTGCTGTTTCCCCTCCTGCTAAGTGTTGTACAGGATATGCTGGATTCATTTTTCTGCTCTTTTCGTACCCAGGCTTTCTGTTGACTTCCAACACATGATAGTCTGGGTATTGCTTGGTATCAGTTGCTTTTGCAACATGAAAAAAAGTATGACTTCAACTGTTTCATCTTTACCAGCTGTAACATTTTGGGAAAGTTTTCCACATGATTGTAGGATTGTGATATTGATCATCTAAACTCACTAAATCCCTTTTGGGGTCATGGGCTTGCTGGGTCCTATCCCAGCAGCTCTTGCACCCTGGATAGGTCATTAGTCTGTTACAGGGACTATAATATTACTTTGCTTTAGGGGTTGGCGTATCGATCTGAATACTAATAGTATCGATACCATGGTAGTATTGATACTACCGTGATAAGATACTTTTAATACTTTCGTTGCAGTTTTTTTCTTAGTACGTCAAGAGCTTGAATAGAGTTCATGCAAGCGCAGCATCTATCAGTCTGCAGCGCTACCAGATTAAGCAAAAACATCCAGTTTTGAGTAAAAACCTACCCAATCTGTGCGGGAAACTGCCCAATCTGGCAATAGTATATGACAAACGTATATGTTTGCGGTTCTGTTACTTTTTTGTTACATTTTGCTTATTTTATATTTTCATTAGTTACTGTTTTCTTTTTTTTATAATGGTATCCTCATTTCTAAAATTATTCTTTAATACAACATTTCAAGAAAAAAGTATTGATATCGGCGATATAAGCCCTGAAATTACTTAGAATTAAATCGATACCCAAATTTCCAGTTTTGGCCACCACTACTTGATTTGACAGTTTTGCTCCAATTCATGTACACCTTGAGTGGGGTTGCGGCGCACAGTCCTGACGGAATATAAATGCTTTAAATAAAATGAAAATCATTATGCAAAACATCCTAAGAGGCTGAAATCTTCAGTTTGCGTTTTACTTTAAAGAAAGTGGTTTAGCTTGATACTCTTTAGCTCAAAACCAACCTTTCAAATGTTTGTTTAGCTACTAGTTTTTCTTAACTTTTTAGGACAAAGATAATCTTCATCTTCTGTAAAATATCTGCAAAAGATTTACAAAAAAAACCCAAAAAAAAAACAAGCAAGTAAACTCACAAAAATGGTCACTAAAACAGGTATTTTCTAAATTGATCATTTATTTGAACAATTTCCACAGTAGCATCCTCGTGACATATCTGATTGCTGGATATTCTCCATTATTTTAAGGTTATGTGGGAACAACTGTCACAATAAATCCATATTTGGAAAAAAGGACTTCTAGTTTCTGTTTGTTAAATGCAGAGTTCTTTTATTTTGAAGTCAAAGACTTATCTTCTTTTCCCCATTTTCTGTGAAAAGAAACTATTCAAATATTTGCTTTTTTGTGTTAACGGTCTCAGTTTACCACTTTAAAAAGTACTGCAGTCTTTTGTGCACATGCTCGAGTCCATGAATGGGTACGGCGTGGTGGGGAAAATCCACTAGTTTTCCAAAATAAAACATCCTTCAGAATCTATAAATAAATATGTAGGTTGTGTTTTTTTTTTTTCTTTCTGTGTGGTCTAGTATCAGCTGTACCGGTCCGCGGTGTGGGGGGTTACTTTATGACGGATCCTCAACTCTGGACCATGATGGTTACAAAGCACACCTCATCAATAAATACCTTTCTGTGAGGGTCCTGCTACTTTAAATGAGCAGCACTAGAAGTCTGGCACATTTCAGCTTTTCAGTTCTGACTCGGGGTGAGATTTCTTGCAGCAGCAGCAGCTTTTGGTTCTGGTTTCTTAAGTTAAGGCCAAACTCTGGCATTGCAGCTGAGCTCCAAATAACGTTTGACAAACCAGCCCATTCCTATTTGATGTTTCATTTTAGAGAAAGGTAAGCTTAAAACAGTTTGAATGGTGTGAAAATGGGGTACGCACTTCCTCTTTTAGTCAGCGCTGGAGAGGAAGAGGAGGGTGCATATAAGCCCCTTTCTTTTGTGAAGAGGAGAAGAAAATCCCCTCTTTAATTCACAGCATTGTCTCTTGAACATGTGTATCGTCTGCATGGAGGCAGCATTTAAATCTGTCCGCGTACCACGCACTCAACTGCAGTTATCTACATGTTTATACATTATGGCCAAAAAAAAGCCTCTAATTACATCTGACAACCTCCCCCTATTTTAATCTAATTATGCCATTTTAAATACAAACGTGAAAAGGCAGATGAATACTTTAATGAAAGTATGCATTATCTTCTAGTGTTGTGAAATGAATGACATCCTCGCTGTCCATCTTGCAAATGAGCTCTACTTTAGAGCTTTTCAGAGCTCCTCCATTATTACTCAAAATTGAAACTGCTCTCTATTCTATTCAGACGTTTCCTTTCACAAAATGTACTTCCCTGAAAATCTAAATGAGGTACTTTTTTTTTTTTTTTTTTTGTCACAGCCAGGGTTTCACATAAAACCGAGGGGATCACTCCAGAAGGAGTTTTGTTCACCGTTACAAAACTGTGACGTGCCTGTAGTTTGAGTTGAAGGATGAGACCCCTGAAAGGCCACTGCCCGCTGTGGCTGCAGGAAACTTAGAACCGATGATCTCTACCTGATCGGTTGATACAAATGTGTTCAAACTGGTAAAAAACAACAGAGTATTTCCAGAACTGGACATAATTCATCTGTCTTCTGGCCTTGACAGGCCTCTGAATCCATACTGCGACATATAACCCAAAAATCCATTTCAATAAACCAAAATATTTAGTTAGAACTGCTTGGAAGTTGTGAATTTCATAAGTGTTCTAGATTTTTTTTGGAAGCCCATATTTAAAAGGAAAAAATAACGCAAAAATGTTGCCTGAAAGTCTTACTTAATATCCGGATTTCTGCGGAGGAACTCTGAAGGGATCAAATATGGAGAGAAAATAGTCTCACCCTGATTCGTGCGTGTGCAAGTCTTGATGTGTGTGTGCAACTTTGGATTTGTGCGTAATTCTTGATTTGTACGTTATTCGGATTACTGTGTGCGTAATTCTTGATCTGTAACTCATACAAAACATTTTGTTCATGAGTACAAAAATTATTAAACAAAAATGCAATTTACACATGCTCAAATTAAAATTAAAACAGCTTGAAACTAAATAATGCACAAATCTTTAAAAATCACACACAAATCACTTGTTACACGCACACACAAAACCACATTTACGCACAATTTTGAGGTCAGACTTTTTATGTCTCAGAGATTCATCTATAAGTGAAGCGTTTAAATGGTGTTAGAATGCTGGGTCATCAGAGTTTTATTATCTGCTACTTTGAACTTAGATTATGAACATTATCTGGTAAAACTTCTCTCACTTTCTTAAATAAATGTCATTTGTGTGTGTGTAACTAGCAATTTATGTGTGATTTTTAAAGATTTGTGCATTATTTAGTTTCAAGCTGGTGCGATTTTAATTTTAATTGTGCATGTGTAAATTACATTTTGCAATTTTTTATTTAATAATTTTTGCATTTACGCCAAAATATATTGTATGAGTTACAAATCAAGAATTAGTCACTCTAAAATTCAAAGTTAAGCACAAATCAAGAATTACACACGTACAGCTCTGGGTGAGTCTATTTTCTTTCTATACAAAACAGAGTTTAGCCTTATAACAATAATATAACATTAAATCATGTGCATCTTTTTAGATTAAGAGAAAAAGTTGGAGACTCGGATGCACAGATTTAGATTCAAACAATCCTTGTTTGTGGTGATAAAAATTGAAGGATAAAGAGAACAGGGACAAAGGTGGTCATCCATCCTCTGTGGCCGCTTCATCTTGTTCAGGGTTTTCCTGTCCAGCTGTCTGCAGATTTTGACAGGGATAGGTCACCAGTCCATCACAGAGACAAACAACCTTCCATCTGCAATAGAATCACCAGTCGAGTCAATGTTTGTCTTTGAAGTGGTGGAGAGACACAGAAGACCAACACACACTTCACAATCTCTGCATTTAGCAGGTTCAGATTTTTAACAGTGAAGTCTCTGCTCCAATGACCTTTGATGCATGTGGGACTTTGTATCCCCTTTAGTGCGTTTCGGGTCCAACGACTCAGTAGCCCATGTACGATTCCCTTGAGAAAAATGTGTTTATTAAATATTTGTAAGATAGCAAAGAGCAGAATTTAAGCGTCTTCTAATTAAGATCATTGGCCCCTCCTGGCAGGTGACCAGAAGGGCAGGACAGGTTGAAAAGTTGCAGGACAACAGCAGCAGGACGTACCACCCAACTTAACATTTACTGATGGAAGAATAATGCTGAGCAATGTCAGAGTTATTAAGTCGTAAATTTTGAGCCAGATGTCAGCTTGGACAAGAAAAACAAAGACGTACATGGAAATATTCGTCTCGCATGAGAATGGAAAAGAGCAGGGAGCTAGTGTCCTGATGACCGAACACTCGCCATCTTCTCCAAAATTTCGAGCACTCATGGCGTCCAAGATCGCTGAATCATGATCTTTATAAATATAAAAGATTGTAATGCAAAAACAATTCTGAAATGCAGAATAATGCTGGATTCTACCTTTGTAAACTAAAAATAAGCTGAATTCTCACACCTACTGTCACAGGAAGTGAACAAATCTTCAAAATAAAATGTTGGTGAAGCTTCCCACTTTCAAAGTAAAACTATCGAATGAGTTTTGTCGATAAAGATACTGAAGTTCAATTTCCTAACAATTTTTTTAACATTGGAGCGTTAGCTCTGAACAGTAATGAAGAGATTACGTAACCACCATGAATCAACGAAGAAAAGCGGCTTTTCATACCAGCTCTGCACCAAAAATAAATTTTGTATTCAAAATTCATTCTGTAAAGTGTTTTAGAGAAAGGAAAAACTGTGGCGGCCATTTTCAGGTATCGTTCTTGAATGATCCAAAACAACAGTGATGTTTAAGTTTCTGCCGAACTTAACCCTTTAACACCGGAGCTGCAGTGTTCGTTATGCTCTTTGATTTACTCTAATTTTTAATGATAAATCCAGCAGATTCTGAAGGACAAAAATGCCGTGAGGCGCTTTTCTCCTTCAGAATCTGCTGGAATTATTTTGTTAACGATTCTAAAGTTACAGTATGTGAAATATTTTGTGTTTAAACATCACCGGTGACGCCTCAGGTCTTAAAGGGTTAACCACAAGGCTGACAAAAAAGAGAAACTTGTTTAAAGTGATAGACATCATTTATTTCTATTTAAATCTTTGTGTTTTTGTCAGTTTTATTGATTCTGATCTAAATAAAAGTATGAGTGATGTTGATTTAATGCATATAAGTTAATTTAATAGACATAGCAACTGTACAAACATATTATAATTAAAAAGTAAGAATTGTGGTTCAATCTGTTCAATCGACAGCCCTACTTTTTACGTAACAAATACTGTCTTCTTCAAACAACATCTTTTCATATGCTCCTGATTCACAGCAATTTGAATAAAGAAATACTCAATATGTGTCCTCCATCATCATAAAAATGCCAAAGCTTCAGCTTTAGTTTCTGATTTCCTTTAAAAATATGTCAGTCAGTTTAATAAAAGACATCTCCAAGCCTCTCCTGCTCTGTCCTTTGTCATATTAAATACCCAGTAAAGCCTAACTCTGTCAGACTAACAGAGTCTGTGACAGCTTTAACCAAAGGAATAAAGTGCTTGAGATCACTTGGTGTAGTCAGAGTCAGAGTCACCATCCATCACAATCATCTGTGAGCTGCTCGCTTTAATCGTTGTGCTAGTTGTCATAACTGAGCTGTCTTCCTCTGTTGCAGGTCTCCTTTGCATTCCAAGGTTCCCGTCTGAGGCGAGCCGAGAGAGAACGTTCAGTTCTGTCAAGATGTTTCAAAAACAAAGACGAACAGGAAGTATAAAATCCACAAAATACGCATTAACCCTCAGTAGTCTCTGAACTCGTCGGTGAGTTTGCCACAATCACATTGGCTGGTCAAGGACATAGACCCCCCCTCCCCCACAAGAAGGGGTTTTCAGTCAAAACGCGAAAGATTCCACAAGTTTTTATCTTTGAAAAGTTTTTATTTCAATCAAAACATAACAATAGTTATGACACACAGGGCAAATCTGAATTATTAGGGGAATTTGGAGATAAAATGGTGTCCAAAACCTTTTCATTATTGTTTTTGAGGGAAAGAGGAAGGGACTTAGTGGACAGATCCAAACCAGACAAAAATCTCCCCTTTTTACCAGTTAAGGTTTTCTTAATGGATTTATCTTCTTGAAACCTACTTTTGAAAATAAGCTTCTGTGGCACCCTGATTCTTGCCTAAAACCCAATATGGCGGCCCTCAACATTTCAATGTACAACAAACTTTGTTCTGATTCACTTTACACCCAATAAATGCATTACAAACTGATACAAATATGATTCTAATCTATCAAATAAACCTATCAAAAGATATTGATTGTTTAAGGCTTTTGAAAGCTCTCTTTCTCTACTTTTAATATACAAAATTTTTAGTGCATTAGTCAGCATAAATATTGTTATATTGTTTCATTCAAGCGTCTTCCTTTTGCTAAACAAAACACTTAAAAAATATGTTTTTCTTTAATAAAAAAAACATTATTGAAAACCTCCAAGTATTTTGACCTCTTTTTTTTTTTTACTGCAGCCAGTTTTCAAATAAATTCAGATGCATAATTTGGATTTAAATGTTAAAAAAGTGTACTTTGAGTTTGATTCCATACTCCCTACTGCTTTAAGTACAGTATGGAATGTTAGACTTTGTTCTGTTTTGGTACAAAACACGACAAGGAAACGTTATTTTAGACCTTTTCTTTTTTTTTTTTTTTTTTTTAAGCAAAAACCCTGGTTGTAAATTATAAATTGGTGTGTACTTATAAGTGTATTTCTACTTTTATTAAGGCCCTATGTGGCTTACATTCACACACTTCACTGTAAAAACACCGGCACCAACTTTTTCTGTTCTTCAGTCAAACTGGAGACCTTAACCATAGCAGCTTTTTTTAAGTCTTGGATGTGTAAATGAGCATTAAACCAATGGCATCTCAAAGAAGAAAGTTTTTCGGCCTCTGCTCCGCCCCTGACTCATTTCCCCTGATCTGATTGGCTGGATTCGTAACTCTGCACGTGCTCTGGCAGCGGTTGGAAGCTGCAGTCAGCCAATAGGAAAAGAACAACTGTTGCATCCATTACCTTCCCGTGATGCAGCATCTCAGGGAGGATTTTGATCGGGAGTGGAGAAGAAAAAAATCTATATTCTTCTCACAAATGTTTTGGTTTGTTTGTTTGTTTGTCAAAGATATTTAAAAAAGAAACCACCTGCTGTGTTTTGATTGGTTACAGAAAGCTCATTCTACACGATAAACATCTCAGTCACATAAGATTAAACAAAAAAGGGGGCTCAGATCTGAAGAGCGCGCGCGCACAGAGAGGGATCTGGTTTCCGACGCGCCCTCCATCGGCAGCGACGTTCCTGTCCACCCCCCCCTCCCCGCCCCTCCCTCACCGCCGCCGCCGCCGCTGCGCACCCGCTCCGATCCCCTCACAACGCTTCAGAGGCTCAGAGAGGGAGGACGGAGAAACGGCGCCGGCTGCACCAGTCCAACAGAAGGGATGCTACGGTGATTTCCCCTCTTTTTCTGCTCCAGCACCCACCTTCCTCCTCCTCATCACCATCTCTGCCCCCCTCCATCACCTCGACTTGGGGACCGTATCCAGTCGCAGGGGCTGCACATTCATTTTTTGGCTTGTGTTTTGGATGTTTTTTTTTTTTCTGTGTCATTTTTTTTTACGCTCAGTTGGAAAGCTTTGATTTTCATCCGTTTCCCTCCAAGCGCACGAGCAGAAAACTGTTTTCTGGTTTGAATCGAAGCTTTTTTATGGAGTGGATGTGTTGGACATCTGGCGAGAGAGCACAACTTTAGAGAAGTGAACGTTTCCCCAGCGGCTTGGAGACATTTCTTTAGTGGAGACGGGCTGCGCAAAGGACCCTCACCTCCAAGGTAAGATGAGTTTGAGGACCTACGCATTCTAATTCAGGCTCTGTTGATGTTTTTGTTTGCGCGCAAAAGCGACGCGAGAAGTAAGTGAGGCGCTTGGGCTCCCGGGATGCTGCAGGAGCTCCTGGTTCTCTGAAGCAATCCCCGCTTTCACGCGCCGCTCCTGCATGAAATCTCCGCTTATTTATGAGAGTGAAATTGAATTTATCCAAATGTCAAGGCTTCTCATTTGCGCAGTAACGGTGCGCATCCTGGCTGTTAACCTGCACGCTCCTCGCCTCCATAGTCCGTTACGTTTTTGTGGGGGATTTCTCAAAGCACGCGCGTTTGTGTTGCCATTTGCGCTCTGGTGCGTCTAAGCGCACAGAAAACCCCTCACAGCCTTCCTGGAGACTCCGCGTAACGGGGGCGCACAACTTTTCCCACGCACGGGCCTGGCTGGGCACAGAGACACAGTTCATTTATTTCTTTATTTTATTCTATTTGACTGGTAGAGCATTTTTTGTATCATGGAACGCGGATTCCCCCCCCCCCCCACCCGCCTAAAAGCTCTTGTTCCTCCAACCAGAGCCGCGTCTCTGCGCGTTTCACCTGCGCAAAGCTGCGCTGCGCCGCGCTCCCCGGCTTCTTAGCGAGCCTTATTAGATGATGTTTGGTTGATGACTGCTGGGATGGAGATGCGGAGCAGCATCTGCAGCTTGTCGTCCCAACGCGGGGCTGCAGACTCTTTGGTATTCATGGCACAGCTGAAGGTTTCTGCTCTCAAAGCAGGCAATAATCCCCCCGCCTCATCCAGCTCCCTAACCTCGTGTCTTCCACTCTTTTCTCTTCTCATCTTCCTTTACTTTCTCTCCCGTTTGCGCATACCCCCCCCCCCCCCCCCCCACAGGTCTTGTGGGAGCCATTGAGAAAAATCATTTGCTGCTGTTGTATTTTATTCGGCACGGTGGGGGGGGGTGGGGGGGGGGGGGGCAGTTCTCGGTCTGCCTGCTTTGCTGAGCTGTTCCTTGCAGAGAACTATTTAAAAAAAGGCAGTTCATATGTATATCATATATACAGTATCTCACAAAAGTGAGTACACCCCTTACATTTTTGCAGATATTTATTCACATCTTTTTCATGGGACAACACTTCCAAAATGAATTTTTGACAAAATGAAAAGTAGTCAGCATCCATCTAGTTTAACAGTGTAAAGTTGTTTTTCTGCTAAATAAATCATAATAGAGGCATTAAATAGACAAAAAAATTGTAGTAAAAGTGAGGGGTGTACTCACTTCTGTGAGATACTGTATATATATCATATATATATATATATATTATATATATATATATAATATATATATATAAAAAGTCCATAACTCAAATGTGAGTTTTTGCTTGTTTGCATATTTTCAACAGTATTGAAGTTTTCAGCTTCAGATACTTTAGAAAAGAGCCCCACACTGAGTCCCGTTTGCTTAACTTTTTTGTTTAATTCCTTAAAATTCACAGAGGAGAAGCAGAGCTGATGAGAATAGGGGCAGTTGTGGCGGTGGGAGAACCAGGAGGTCAGAAGATCAGAGGATCAGGAGCGTGACTCCTATCAGTCTGTGAGGAGGAGAGGAGGCCAGCGTGACTTCCATCAGCAGCTCCACTTGGTCTCAATCACTTATGAGAGCCACGCTGTCTCGGCCCGGCCTCACTGATTATCTGAGGAATGAGCAGTTCCTGCAAGAGAGTCGGCTTTTTGTTTGAGGGAAGGTGCTTTGAAGGCAGCAAATTTTGGGTGAGGCATTCACAGGAACTCGGATGAAAGCGAGGTGGGAGCGAGGTTTCCCATAATCGCAGAAAGGCGACACAGAAATGTCATCTGAGTTGTTGGATTTCACGGGAGCTCTGTCGAGACTTTATCTATTAACAAACACACGTAAATACGGGGCATAAAAACTGCTGGATGCAGGCCGACTCTGAGAAAGGGTTTCTAGGGGTGATGACCTTTACCTGTGAGGAACTTTTTTCACTTAATTTTTTGTGATTTTATATTGTTTTCAAAACAAAAAAGTTGATTTTTCTCCCAGACTGTTTTCCATCCTGCTCCACTGGTCGTCTTTGCTTTTCACATTTCCAATGAACCAACTCAGAGCCCATGCAGGTTGCTTTGATTTCTTTTTTTTTTTTTAACATCCTAAAACGGATCAATATTAAAAAAAAAAAAAGACGAGCTCAAACTATTTGAGGCATCAAGGCTGACAGATTATTTTATTAGACTGTAATCGTGGTGTTTATATTTAATCAGGCAGCAGCTGCTTGTGCTCGCATGTCGGAACGCTGTAAACAAGCTCTCTGAAACGAGAAGGCGACAAACAAGAGGAGGCTCCGGAGGAGAGACGGGGGTGAACGCCAGGCTCGTCAGGGGGACGACAGAGGGAGCTGTTGGGCTGCAGCAGCCGTCGCTCTGCTCTAGCTGCCCCCTAAACACACACACACACACTTTTTTGGGGAGTTTTTTTTTGTTCGAATTCTTGACCAAATCTTTCCCCCTCTGAGTGTTGCTCAGAAATGGGGAGGTAGTTGAGCTCCCCAGGGAAACAAGATTCAATCTGCGCACCCCAAACTCCCAAACACACACGTTTTGTCTGCCTGGATAAGCACGTCCACCCTGACTGGTTTCTGTTACCTTCGCATTACCTCCCAATGAGACAGATGGGGGGGCTCTTAGGGGAAATTGAGTTCTGCCTTGGTGGTTCTTTGTTTCGTTTCCTCGCCGTCTCCGGGTCTGCAGATTCGATAAAAACCAGACTAACATCAGCCTCCCACTGAATATGTTTTATATCCATCTTTATCAGTTTTAAATTGATGCCATCGATGTTTACAGTGACTTCTGAGTTCCTAAAGCAGAGTGGTGGGATTATAACTCTAATCTTCTGCCTGAACAGATTAAATGACAGAGTCTGTAATTAGTGTTTCTGACCTTTAATCCCGTTACTTTCCTCCTGAAAGCAGTAGCTGGTTGGTCTTTATTTACTGAGGGTGAGGAAACAATTTTCTGGGTATTTTTTGCGCTTGAGTTGAGACAGGTGGTTGAGTGTTGTTGACAGAGTCCGCTTCCTTGGCCTGAAGCATGCAGTCGTATGTTTTCTTTTTCCTGCGCTCATGTGGTTCTGATTAGTCCTCCTGTTTTCTACCAGTCAGCTCTGTCAAATTACAGTGCACGAGTTGCTGTTTTTTTTTTTTTTTTTCCTCCACTTTCTGCCGCCACAGAAAAGCACAGGAAATTAATCAAATCTGAAATCACTTAAGTGGAAAATATCTTTATTTGGAGGACGGAAAAAAACAAACAAAAAAAAAAAAAACCTGCATGTTAAAGCTCTTCTGAAGTCATGAGGTCGCCAACAGGAAGCTGGATCGCTGAGGGCGACCAGATGTGAGAGGACCGGTGGATTTACTGCCAGGTGACACGCTGCAGTGCAGTTCCAATAGTGGTGAAGTCTAAATCAATGCTAATCCAGGATTAATGAGCGATTCATCGATTGATCAGAATACAGTGCAGACAGCTACATTGACTCAGTAACGATGAAAAGTGATTACTCCACATGCAGAGGGATATTGATCAGTGTGAGCGCCCAACAGAGAAGTGCAAATCTTTGAAAGAATCCACATACCGTGTTTTCAGTACTAAAGGTGGACTTACTAACTTTAATTTTTTTTCAGAAAACCACAGCGCCTTATAATCCAGAGGGCCTTTTGTATGGATTCATTCTTGTTGTGTTTACTGATGTTAAAGTTATTACACAGCACTCTGTCAAAATGTTAGTCTGTTTTTTTTTTTTTTTTTTTTTACAAGGTAGCCATCAAGGATTGGCATTATTGTAAAAAGGCTTATGTGATTAATGTGTTGCATTGTCAGACTGTTCTTTTTCACGTGTTACTATCAAGGTTGGGTGTCAGCGTTGTCCAGAAATGTTTGTTTTAGCGTTATCAGTCGAGTTTTCGCTAGTTACAAACATGTATGGAGTTACATGTATTAAAAATGTGCTTACACGGCTAACAGTCGGACTGCGTTTTTTTTCTTTACCTGTTTCTAACAAGGTTGGGCGCTATTGTAATAATGCTAACGCCGCTAATGTGTAGCGCTACCTGATTTTGATCTATTTGACGTTCAAGGTTGTCCCGACAATGTTGGGAGTTAGTCTAGTCACAGAAACGTTTGGTTTAGCGTTATTAGTCAATATTTTTACATATTGAAGACAAGGTTGGGAGTTAGAGGAACTGTGTGTAACATGGCTAGCATGCTGCGGTGTCGGGTTGAGTTTTTTGTATGCGTTGTCTACAAGGCCGGGATTTAGCATGAACACATAAACGTTTAAATAAGCATTACTTGTCCGGTTTTAGCATATTACAAACAAGTATGGAGTTACATGTGTTAAAAATGTGCTAACGCAGCTAACAGTCGTACCAATGTCTCTTTTTTTAATGTGCTTCTAACGAGGTGGGGAGTTACTGTAGTTTGGGAGTTAGCATAGTCACAGTAAAGTTTGCTTTTTGATGTATCCGTCTGCTTTGAACGAGTTTCAAACAGGGTATTGTGAATTTGCTAACACGGCTAACGTGTAGCAGTGTTACACTGTGTTTTTTATGTGTAATCAACAAGGTTGGGAGTTAGCGTAGTCTCAGTAATGTTTGCTTTGGCATCTTCAGTTTGTATTTTTACATGTTGCTTACAAGGTTGGGAGTTGCAGGAATTGTGCGTAACATGGCTAACATGTAGCGTGTCGGATTGTGTTTTTTTATCTGTTCTTAACAAGGTTAGGAGTTAGCGTAGTCATGGCAATGTTTGTTTTAGCTCTATCAGACTGTTTTTATATGTGTTGCAAACATGACTGGGAGTTATAAGCGTTGTGAATCTGCTGATGTGGCTAGCACTTCTTTCCTGGCTAACATGTAGCATGTTACAAATAAGTCATAGAAGTAGCAGCTGATGAAATCTGCCACCTTACAGTGTCCTGTATATGGCACAAGTTTAAAAATAGACCTTATAATCTGGTGTGCCCTATAGAGTAGAAAATATGGTAACTTGTTTCCCGTGACTGTTGTTTGGTGTGCTCAAGTGGCTCCGTGTCTCATGATACAAGTCTTATGTTAGAGATAAAAGGAGATAGTGCCAAGTTTAACTAAATGTTGTGTTTTGTTAGACATTTTTTAATCAGAAAACCATTAAAAAAAACAATATTAAAATATTAGATGAAGGTCAACTAAAAAGATAGTAGGATACAGATATTGTTTTATGTTTGTGTTGTGAGAGGTTCTATGCTTCGTCAGATTAAAGAATTATTTACGACAGAGAAGTCTTCTGGTTTGAAGAACTTGTGAGAGAAGCATGAGAGTAAATGAGAAAAAAGAGTTAGAGCTGTATTCTGTTTGCGGGTCAAGGAGAGATTTAATGAGTCGTTTGCTTCTCATTACTGAGAATAATAATTAACAGTGTGCTTGTGTAGGTTCCTGTCCCCAATCCCCACTAAACAGCCTCTCACGCTTTTTGTTTTTCACATCAAGCTCATTTTTGTCTTTAAATCTCTCCAGTATTTCACCCTCCAGATCACTGAAGTGGTTTCGGACTTTCGGGTTCTTGTGGGGTTATCAAACGTTTGCCAGAGTCTTTCATATCCACCACCCCTCTGACTCCGCCTTCAGCATTCACTTCTGCTAAACTTGTAGCACACACACATAGTTTTGGATGCGTGCTTCCCGTGACGTGAGGATCATTACAATAATTAACATGGTTATGTTAATTGTTGCAGGCTGACTTTGCTGATGGAACAAATTTGTGAAGGTGAACTGTGTGGACAGCCGGCCGGGACCTTAAAGGAGGAGTGTCTTTGTGTGTTGGCGCGCTCATAGGTGGCAGACAGATCTGCTCCTAACAGGTGTGGCTCCTTTAAATAGAATTAGCTCCACAGCACATGTGCTGACACAGAAATTCTGTCTGAAAGCAGATGCTAAATATGCACAGAAATGGCCTCAGAAGGTGCTGGTCTAAAGTTCCATCTTGTTCAGAACTCTAAATGTTGAACCCAAAGCTCTGATTCTGGAACCTCAGTGGATCACACAGGAGTTCGTAACAGTTGATTTGAAAGTTGGAGCCATAAAATTGTAATAAAAAACACATTTATTTTGGTAGATTTTTATGAATTTTTCACTTTGGTTCCACTATTTTTGAACAATCTCCCAGAAACGTTTGCATCTTTAACAATGTAAATCTTAGGATGAGTTGCTCCAGGCGTCAGGATCAATGCTGTGTTTGCTTGGTTGTCCTGGTCTATCGAATTCCCAGGTGCATTTGGAAAATTTGACTCTGGCTGGGCAATAGAGATTAGATGGGAACCCCGATATTAGCCGTTGTTGCTCACCCCTGGTGTGACCATCAGTTTGCTGCTGTTGGTCCTGCCTCAACCAATCATTTGCGATCCTCACTCTCAACAAAACGATGCTACTCTACTCTTTAACAACTAAGCGATATCAGACCACAGCTTCTTATAATAGTTCCCAGGGGGCTAGGTTTTTGGTTGGACTTGTCTCATTTAGTGATTTATCAAATGGGCGACTAGTTGTTGTCTCCTCAAGATACTTTTGGGTATTGGATGTCAGGTGGACCTTTGAACTTGAGGGTGGAGTACCCCAAATTGATGTTGGAACAGTTGTATCACGATGGTCACATGACTCCCGATAAGTCGGGATTCAAGGCGTCAGTTCAAACAAACATTTTAATGCTTAATAACCGTTTAGATTTGGCACACATTGGCACACACAGTGCTCACATTCGACTGTAACTCTTAAAACTGTGTACTCAATTAATGTAATTCCATTGATTTCTGGAAATGTAGCCTTACGCTAAAAGGGAACACTTTAAGCTAGTAATGTGTTGCATGTTGGCTCAAGTGTTGGCATAAAGCAGATATGAAAGGCTGCTTTTCTCCTCATCAGAATCAGCTGATTCACGTTGATCCAACATGTTCTCATTCCCAACTCGTCACATATTGACGTTTGGTTAAGCCTCACTTTTTTGACGTTTTGGATGTCCCCAACTCATTGTTTTTTGACGGCTGTTCCCATTAAATCATGGGTCCCCAACCTCCGGGCCGTAAACAAGAACCAGTCCAGTACTGGGATGAGCACTGGTACACAAACCGGTGCTGGAGGCCTAACCCGATACCAGACCAGATGCGGTACCGTACGCGAGCCAGTACTAGGTTAAGATTAGTTTATCGTTACTGGATTAGGGTACTGGTACTGGATGTGTCCCGAGGACCAGTGCGCATCCAGTGCTACATCCGGTAACGTGTCTGAGGGATGTGGACCCTTGATTTTACAAACATCCAGCGCATCAAAAAAAGACAACTTGGGGACACCCAAAATGTCAAAAAATGACCCAGAGGGGTCCTTAACCAAACGTCAATATGTGACACTTTGGGAGTGAGAATGAGCTGGTTGATCATAGTAATAGGTGAGGAATTATTGTATATCTTTTTTACGTGTAGCTGATGATATCTGAGGTGTGAAAGAGTTAAAACCGACGTCAGTCACTACAATGACTGAGTTGTACTAAAAAAAATAAAAAAAAACATAGAACACTATATTCACCTCGTTTCAAGTCTAATCCCCAAGTCCAAGTCAAATCTCTGGCCTCTTCAGAATGAGGGTCAAGTCTTTGCCAGGCAAATGAATGTTAGGAATTTGAACACTAAGGAAGTTCTGAAAAAAAAAAAAAAACAACTCATCAAAATTACTGCATGTACCTCAAGCTAGTTAGACAAAAACAAATAGAAGCAACTAGTTCCCCAACCTTAGACCTCACTGGAACATTTTTTCTGTCCCTGGTGGAGCCACAGGAGATGATCCAAAAAAAGGACAGAAAAAGAACCCTGTGTTTAGAACACAAAGAGTTTACTCAAAAAAGTGGCATCCTGGCATCTCAGCAACAGCGTGACCTTCAGCTGGCTTGTTATTTGATCATTGCCTTGCACACCACTGCTGTTCTGCTGCGTTTGAGACTAATAAGAAAGTAGGAAATGAAGCTGGGCGGCGTGGTGCACAGCAGATACAAACAAAAATGCACAATAAAACAGTAAGAATATGAATCTCAAAGGCAGGATGAACAGCAAATTGTTCCTAAGTGTTTTGTCTGATATCTTGTTTGTGGGATTGGCATTGGAGCCAGTTTTAGATACATAAGCACATTTACCTTTGGGTCACTGAAGGTAGAGTCTGGCTGAGGTTGGGCCATATGGGGTTCCATTTGAGCCAAAAATATGTTTTTGCATCCACTGTCTATATCTTTGGTCCATTGTCTATATCTACTGAACAAGTTTATTGAACATTTGTTCATGTCTGTGTACTACTAAACAATATCTTCTGTGTGTCCTGAGAAACGACAGGAGCTAACGATGCTAGCAACTGTTGCTAAGGACTTTTCTGACGACCAGATCCAACAACAATACCTAATTTAAAGTTTTAAACATAAAGCAAGCTGAAATATCACACAGTTATCGAAGACGCGTGGACACGCAGAAGATATTGTTTAGTAGACATTGAACTCTCATAAAAAGGCGGGGGCTGCAAATGGCCAGCGGGCTGCCAGCTTGAGACCCCTGTTTTAGGCCTTAAAGAATCTTTAATAGTAAGAAGTTGCTCAGATACTTCAAAAATGGTTTGATGTTTAACTGAGTCGACTTTTTGAGCGGTAGCGCTTACTCTGGTCATGAATACCACAGAGGATTATCTTCCTCCAAAGCTGGTTAGTTTAGTTGCAGATGTTTTGAGATGATCAGATTCAATCCATGTCTGGTTTTAAAAAATATGCAGTGCATGTCAGTGTGATTCACACACTGAAGATTCTTTGCCTCAACATTTCAAAGCGTGTGTGTATCTCCACCATTAGCCAGTCAGCATGCAGCCAAGACTCGCACTTGATGTCAAAGTAAAGCTTTGATCATTTCGAGACTTATCTAGCACTTCTCATCACTCCTGTCTCCCTCTCTTGTCCCATCATCCTCTTCTTCTGCGCCATTCTCTCCTCATTTCTCCTTCCTCTCCTGTCCTCTTAAGTATGCCTTCGTCATCTTCCTCTCGTCTCTCATCTGTCCCCGCTGTGCTGTAGAGAAACACAATGAAAAACTCCAAAAATAAACAGGTGAGGAGAGATTCAAGAGACTTTTAGTCATCACCCCGCAGCGGGACGTAAATACCGAAAGCTCTTTCTGGCGTTCAAGATCATGTTTTCTGCGTGAAACAGTAAATTAGAACGGAGCATTAAGCTCGTCTTTGTTTATTGGTCTTCCTTTTTCAGAGCGAGTTGGGATTTCAGAGTCTATTTGGCAGCATATCAAACACTTCGTGGACAAATGACGACTCACTTGGTTCACAGAAAGACACAAAAGCAGTCCACATGTGATGTCAACACACATTGCTGTACTCAAATCATGCATGTAATTTCTGTTTGCATTCGTCAGAGACAGAGCATCACTGCAAGCTTGACCTCTTTAGCATAATAACCCCCCCGACCCCCACCTCACCCTCTCTTTGTTTTTCTTTCTAAATCCCTCAAGTCCATTTTTCTCTTTTCTCCACCGGTTTTCTTTTTCTTGCCTCCCACAACTGTGACACTAAGAAAATGTTCCGTGAGCAAACCCTCACGTCTTCCCGACTTGTCATTTCTGCTCTCAGTTTTCACACGTTTGTTCCCCCTCCTCTCATTTTTCACTTTTCTTTTAAGTCGACTCCCTTTCCCGCTCACTCTTCATCTCTCCTCCTCGCCGTCTTGGCTCCACGTTTCAGTTGCAGCTGTGACTGCGTTGACCTTTTTCCAGTGAAATGACAGATATATCCTCTAGGATTGGCTAATTATTATTTTTGCTACATTTATATATATATATATATATATGTGTGGCAGGAGAGAAACCGTGTTGAAGAGCTGATAAGGAGGCAGATTTGCCGACCCCCAGTCACTTTTCCTCATCCTGCCACTAATCCATGTGTGTAATATAAATTGGAATGCCGAAATCATAAAAGCAAAGTTGATTCTGCCCACCAAAGCATGATAAGAATGTTAGAGAGCATTCAACTTCTCTCAACTTCATCATTAACTAAACATGGACTGGCCTTTTAAGGAATGTTGGTTTCAGATTTAGTCATCTCTAAACGTTTTTTTTCACTCTGCTCTGAGCGAGAATCTTTGATTCCAAACACGCGCAGTTTTAATGGCCTACATGAAGTTCAGAGAATCCATCTGGGTTTATTCCAGTTCCATTGAGCCAATTTTATCCCCTGCATGCATTTCCAGCTTTAATGTGTGGTGACATCACATTTGTCATTTCTCTTTGTGCGATATCACCAAAGCAAATCCAATCAAGACTGTTGATATTCTAGTGGCAGGTTAAACAAACGAGGTCACAGCATGTGTCGCCCCACGCACACACCACGTGTTAGAGCTGACCATGCAAGGTCAGAGTGCTGGATGTGCATTTGTGCACACATTCCCATGCACCTGAGCATTGTCATAGGAGCAACTGAAAGTCCTTCCGGGCAATGTGTCTGCACGAGTCCATGTCACCCAAAGGTGAGACTTGCAAGGTCATGCAGAGCTACGTGTTTGCAGAGCAGTAGCTTTGTTTTTATTGAAGAAACTAGTCAATGGAGCAGGCTGCAGCTGCTTTTACCGTATTTCCTGCACTATGGATGCAACAGAACTATAACGCCCACCTTCAATTAATTGTCTGTTTTTTTATTTATTTATTTTTTTCCATTTAGGGCTTACCAAGTATTAGGGAGAATGAAGAAAAAAATTGTTCAGCGTTTATTAACTGCATTTACGGAAACTGGAACTTGTTTGTAGCACGGTACAAGTTAGCCAAGTTGCAACCATAAGCCGAGTTAGCGTCTTCACATTATCCGTAACTCACAACCTTGTTTGCAATATAAAAACAGACTAATGTCGCTAAAACAAACATCACTGTGGTGACGCTAACTCCCAACCTTGTTAACAACTTGTAAAAACAAAAAAACAGTTTGACACCACTACACCTTAGCCGCGTTAGCATATTCACAATAGCCTACCTGTAACTCCCAATTTTGATGGCAGCACATTAAAAACAACACAATTCAACACCGCTACAAGTTAGCCGCGTTAGCATATTCAGAATTCCTCTCACTCCCAATCTTGTTTGTAACTTGTAAAAAACCAACTGATATTGTTTAAAACAAACTGATATTGTTAAAACAAACGATATGCGCTGATGCTTACTCCCAACCTTGTTAGTAGCAAGTAAGAAATCCCAGTTCGACATCACTACATGTTAGCCGCGTTAGCTTATACACTAAACCTGTAACTCCCAACCTTGTTTGCAACATGTAAAAAACAGACTAACGCAGCTGAATCAAACATTCAGCTAACTCCCAACCTTGTTTATATAGTGCAAAAAACACAGTGTTAGCTAACGTGATTATGCTAACGTTACCCATGTTAGCATATTCACAATACCTGTAACTTTCATTCTTGTTTAAAAAATGTACAAAAAGTAATATTGCTGAAGCAAACATTACTGTGCTACCGCTAACTCCCAACCTTGTTAGAAACACATAAAAAACAGACTAATATTGCTGAAATAAACATTACTGAGCTGATGCTAACTACCAACCTGTTTAGTAATATGCAAAAAAGCAGTGTAGCTGTTCAAAACTGACACACGTTAGCTGCGTTAGCGTTTTCATAATTTCTGTACTTCCCAACTTTTTTTGTAACACGTAAAAAAAAATAACAGAGTATTATTGCCAAAGCAAACATTACTGTGACTACGCAAGCTCCCAACATGTTAGTAACACATAATAAAAAGCACAATACGACAAAGCTACATGTTAGCCACGTTACCTAGAAATAAAACCCAATCTTATTTCCAGCAGAATTAATCCTAGATTTTAGTTTTTTTGTCAAAAATGGGATTTTATGTTTTTTTGCTTTTTAGTGCAGAAAATATGGTGGATGTAGACTAAGGTGCACGTCCGTTGAAGGAGATTCAAGAGTTGGATGCAGCCTCCATAATATTCTCACAGGTGATCTGCCTAAAGAGCAAAGTATAGTGCTGCCTTTGCACAAAAGAGAGCATGCAGAGGTAAACAGATCGCCGCTTGTCCAGGCAGCTTTTTGACCTTTTTATATTAGAAACTGTGCGGCTGTTTTGTTCAGCCAGCCGAGCTGTTTAGAGCAATAAGCTGAATGTCACCTGGTTTGACTCCACACATGAAAAGAAATATATCAAAGAAAGCATATTGCTCTGACATTTTGAGGCTGAGAAAAATCTTTCATTTGGGAGGATTTCCATTTTCTACTTACACTGCAGATACTGTATTTTTCTTGTGCAGTTTGAACGGTGAAGGAGCTTTTCTGTAGCTGAGATGATTTCCAACAGAACACAAAATAATACACCCTCTGCGATTTCTTGAAGACAGAACTCCTGATTCCTTGATGGATGACTCAGATTGAAGACATTGGCTCACAACAATTGTTCTATGGTGGCAGATTGACTCTGATCCCAAATTTAGGTCTATTTTGATGGCAAAATCTCCCAAACTGCAAAGTCAGATAAACACCCAATGAAAATAAGTATATATATATGTGTATATATATATATATATTATATATATATATATATATATTTGCGTTTTTTACCAATTTCCCTTATCTCCAAGTTGATTATTGGAATTTAATCAAAAATCATCATCTGACTCACTTTGAATTGTATTTTTTAATTTTTATTTTGTCAATAATAACTTAATTAGAAAATCTACTGTGAAAAAAGTTGCTGTCATGTCAATTACTTATCATATCTGATAAACATTGCTGAGTACTTTATGAATACATGGCACTATTTAGTAAAAAGGTTTAAGGTGTGATATTGTTCTTTTTTGGATACCAAACGTTTAGTTGTTGCAGAGTAAGAATTTGGGGGGAGGCCTTTAGCCTCAGTTTCCTCTGAACTGGCACGCATCGGTTGAAGAGAGTTTTGGTTTCTTTTGAGAACAGCAGGCTCGCCGAGGTATGAGATTGCAGCTCAGAACAACAAAGATCTCTCTGTGTCGACCTGGAGACAGAAAGTGCATGTGGGGAGGGTTCGCGGGTTGAGGGGGGACCTGGCTACAAAATGTGGGTTTGGAAGAGGGGGCTCATTGTCAAGCACTCAGCGTGTCCAAGCACTGCTTTGGAAAGGAGAGAATGGGGAGGGAGCCAGCAGGGGGATCGCTTTGCAGAGGAGGATGTTTGAGCACAATGACCCTTGTGTTCTCTGGTGTCTACCTGACTTGATGGTGTGTGTCAGTGGGTTGGGGGTGAGGAGTGTGACGTGTGATTTACCGTGCTAGCTGGGGTCATTACACATTTGTGCTCAGTGTAATGGTCTGAAAACAGCCAATCGGTATTTGTCTGTCTCTGTCAATGTGAATACCACCAAAGTTATTTAAAGTCCAATTCTGGTCAACTTTTGATCTTTACTAAAAGCTTTTCCAGTGGTCTTTTGATTATGATCATGCTGTTTTTAGCCAAACTAATAATAATAATAATAATAAAAACTTAGTTGCTTTAAGTGCCAGTAATTAATTAAAAATTCACACATGTTTCCCTAAACGTATTTTCTACATCACAAATACAATATTTTTCAAACATCATTTTGTTGTATGCTCCTGATGCACAATTTGACTAAGAAAATACTCAAAAAAACACTTTTTTTAAACATGTGTCCTCTACTATCAGAAAAATGCCACGAGAACATGTTATAAACACCATAAACATTCATTGAAATGGTTATTTCAAAAACTGGTAACTAACCAACAGCTTGAAGCAACAAGCAAAGTCAAAACTGATGACAAAATCCACCTTTAATCTCCCTTTACCATGTGGCGGCTTTATATTAAAAGATGATATATTTTTGTATGTATTCTGAATGCATCCTGTGTGAGAGTCTTAATCTGAACAGTAAGCTTTTAAATATAGTTTGAAAAACAGTCAGTTCCCATTTCTGCAGAAAATCCTTTGATGGTTTCTACTTTGATCAGAACAAAAAAAAAAAAAAAAAAACAGGCAATAGTGTTGATTTAAAAGTAGATTTATATAGTTCACTAAGTTACTATGAACTAAAGTAAACTCTACTTTTTCCTAGTTGCCCAACAAAAATACTACTTTGAGTAAAACCCTCTCTGGGACTTTACCACTACTATTCGTTTTTTTTTTTTTTTTTTAACCCTTCTTTTTAAAAAAAAGGCGTTTTACTTTTACTGAGAGAAGCTAAAGTTAAGGAGAGGCTTGGGGGTTTGAGGATGTGAGAGTGAGGCTTCCAGATGGCATAGATATTCCTATTGTTGTTATGACGCTGACAGACTCTTTTTAGCTCCTATTTCTCACATCAAATCTTCTGTGTTGCACCATAGAAACAAACGAAGGTCATTTTCTAAAGCTGCTCTGCATCAGAAAGTTGCCAAATTCCACTAAACGGTTGCAATCTGGAGCTCTGATCTGGGCCTAAAGGAGCTTTGAAAGTTTAAAGCCATTAATGGCCTCCAGATGATCAGATCATGACCTGCCTTTAAGACGCAGCGTTCGGCCTGTGAGGTCTCCATGGGCTAATCTGAATGTAAACAGTGGGCGTCAGTTACTGGATAAATGGGTTGTGGGTGTGGATGAAAGCCCAGCAGCATCGTGTAAGACCTTGAGTTCTGCCCCTTACCTCCTCAATAGAGCTAAGCTAATCTGGGTCAGCTGGGGGACTGTCTGTCTCGCTCTTTCTCTTTCCCGTCCCGGCCTCAGCGGTTCTTGTTCAAGGACACTCTGACGAGACACATGGTTGTTGATGCGCACAAAGAAGAGCTGACCTTTGAGCTGGAGTGTCGTCTGTCAAACCACTTGGCAAAAGCCTTCTGTTGGCGCGTGAAGGACTGCATCCAAACGTCTGTCTTGTTTTGGCATGTCAGCCCCTCTTTGCGCTCCTTTCAATCCAGGTACTGTGACCTAGTTACATATGTTAGAGTGAAGCTGTGACTCTCCTCTGCCAGGATTTGTTCGCCACAAAAGCCGCGCTGAAAATAAAGGCTGCTGCGCGTTTGCATCTTCTTCTTGTCTCTCCATCTCTGGTGTTTGTTTCGTTGTGATTCCGGAGGGTCAGGGTGTCAGCTGTTGCACAATGGGACAGCTGTATCCAGATCAGCCACAGAGCCACAGGGGCCCTGGGGGTGGGATTAGGCCAATTAGGGGCTGTCAATCACCGTGACATATCATGGACAGCCAGATCAATACGGGAAGAAATGGACGAGGGGGTGGAGGAGAAGGCGGGACGGGATGGAGGACGGCACTGAGAGAGAACTGGAAGAGTAGCTGAAGTGAGAATAAGTAGTGGCAGGATGGAGAGATGAAAGGGAAACAAATGCAGAAGGATGGAAGAAATGAGTATTTTACGATACCTTCGGCTTTTGTGAGGCTGAAGTGAGCGTCCGAATATTGCTACATTTTTAGCTTCCAGTTTCCCTTAACTTCATCCTCTCTAAAATATTTGCAGTTTGATTAAACTCTATTTCTATTTAGGAACCATGAATATGTGATATAGATTTTCCATTAACCCAAAACTGTCAAAGTGGAAGCGACAAAATCAGACGCCAACTTCAGCCACGCCCAACTTTTAAGGTGCGACAGACAAAAAAAAAGGAAAAGTCACTAAAACTGTAATTTTTTTCAACAATAATTATTCTTTTGTCTGAGCAACTTTGTTAGCAGCATCCTCAACATTCTGCATTATCATTTTGGTGTGTGGGAACCGATGTCCCAATAAATCCATATTTTAGCGGGGCTGGGTATCGATAATAATTTCCAAGAACGATTTGATTCACAAGAGCCTAAAATCAATTTGATTACAATGTTTTTTTTCTATTCTTTCTATCCTCTCAATTCGATTCATTTTTGAGTTTAAACAGTTTACACATTAAGACAGATTTTAGAAATACATTAACATGTTTTGAATATATTTCCTATTATCTGATCCAGTTCACACACTGTAAAATGTATTAGTGAAATAATGAGATTGTTAATATCATACAGTGTTACATGGTTTCTATAAAGAAGAAGTTCTAATAAAAATGTTCAGATCATTAACATTGTTCTGCTTCTCCTGGAGGATGTCTCAGTTTGGCCACTAGGTGGCGATAGCTCTATTGCATTACACCTTATTCCAGAAGAAGAAGAAAAAATAGAAAAAAAACATTGTCTTTAAATTCTCCTTAAAAGAGTTTGGAAAGTTCATGAGTAAATAAAGAAGTTGATTTAGTCAGCAAAGATGTTTACGTCGACCGAGTGTTAGCATTAGTTGTCCTTTAAGAAATGCTATTACAGGTTAGAATCAAGTTGGCGGACACTAGCATTATGCACTAAATTGATTTATATTTTTATCAATTGATTATTGATCTGTTAAGTTTGAATCAATTCAAATTGATTAATCAATTTTATCAACCTGGCCCTATATTTTAGATAAAGACTTCTGGTTTTGTCTATTAAATGCATCTGTCTTTTATTTTGAAGTCAGAAGCTCTTTTTCCTGTCCCTCTTTGGATCTTTTCTGCCAAACAAAACTTTCAGGGTATGTTAGTTTTTAGCTAACTTAGTGGTTTCAGGCTTTAGCGGTTGCGCACTTGAGGACAGTAGCATATGGATTTTCAACACATAATTAAGCGACTTGACATGCTCCCGGAATCCATGGAGTGTAGTAGTTTTCAGTTCCTTCAGATTTAGATGATAAATGAAACAGGAATTAAATTGTCTAGTGTTTTTTATTTTTTCATTTCTCTCTGCGGTTCTGTCTCAGGGACCGGTACCCGTCCACAGCCCGGTGTCGGAGACCACTGCCTTACACAATCCGTGACCCAGATTCTGGAATTGATCACAACCAAAGTGTCTTATTATATCTTAAAACACTTTTCTAACTGACTGCCAACTTCTACCTTTTGAGCTAAAAAGTTTTGAATAACTTTTTATGAAAAACGTTGAATTTTTCTACAATATCGTTACTTTTTGTTGACAAATAAATATGTTGGAATAAATTTTTTTTTGTTTTTGATGCAGGCATCAATGAAAGTATGAAAAGCCGTAGGTAATAATAAAAAAAAAGTTAATAATGTGGGGCAAAAAAAATGCAGGAATAAATAAAGACCAATGCAACAGCTTGAAAAAATGTGCCCCCCCCCCCCCATCTTCTGTTTTTCATCTGTTTTAATTTTATCTATTGAATTGTGTACCGCATTGAAGTAGTTTATCATGGTGGTGGCAGTGGGGAGTTGGATCGTAAGATAAAACCAGCTGATGACAGCTGAGAGAAGAAAAAAAGATTGGAGCGTAGAATCGTCGAGCTTATAGGGAAGAAAAAGAAGATGAAAGAAAAGTAAAAACTGATGCGAAACAGGAGATATTAATGAAAGGAGTACAGATGGTTAGCAAAGGCAAAAAAAAGATTCTATTCAGGCTGAGGGATCCATTAATACAGGAAATACTTCAGGAGTGAGAATGAATGAAAACTGTGGGGCGTGACGCAGAAATATTAAAACTTCTTTCTTTTGCACATCTGTCACTTCCAGAATATTGAGATGTGATTAATTCATTACATAAAAGCCCCTGTTCTGCTCCCCCCCCACAAATTTTTTGGTTTATTGAGCTTCAACTGAATGGACCGCGGAGTCAGACTACAGAGCTGCATTGACGGAAAAGAAGGGATGCAGCGGAAGGAAACGGGGGAGAGGAACTGATGATAAAATGGATCGGTTGAGGGTAAAAGGAAAATCGGGGAAAAAAGGAGAAAATGGAGCAGAAAAAGATCCATTTGGGATGGGGGGGGCAGGGAAAGGAAGGATGCACGTGGCACAAAGACAACAAAAAAACAGAGATGCTCTTAAGATCGATGTAGGGATGGGAGAGGAAAATTACAAGATGAGTGAGGATGGAGAAGAAAATAATAGGAGAATAAAAGACCAGATGAGTGAGAAAAAGAACGGGACAGAAGGAAACTGAGACCAAAAGGAGAGGGAGAGGATGTTTTTGTGGGAGTATGATGCTTGGAACATCTGGTATGACTCTCAAAAACTTCTCTGGTCTTTAGAATCTGAATGTGTGCTGATAGAGGAGAGGATGGGGGTTTGTTAGTCTAAAGCACACAGACGCAGCGCAAACACGCCTGCCACGATCAATTACACACGCCCGCACGGACATCGCAATCAAAGGTTTGATGAAGGAAAAAGGTTGAGACACAAAGGAAGAAGAGAGAGATGGGGGGGCAGAAGGACAGATGGAGGGGAGGGGTGTTGGAGGACACAGAGGTTTGTCTTCGGTAGACTCACCTTTGTCTACGAGGCCAGCGAGGGCAGTCATCATGGGGAGGAATGTTTAATCTTCACTCTTTTTGGAAGTTTATGTCCTCAGATCACTCTGTGTGGAGGTAATGAAAAAACTATTTTTCTTATCTGGCGTGGAAAAATTGGAAGTCATTAGGAGCCACGGTCATGCATTCTGAATCTGCTGTTGATTCACTTTCTCTTCAACTAATGTTTAATGTATTGTATGTCTATGAGAGACATGTAATTCCATAACCATTAAAGCCTTGTTTCCCTTTAGAAAAGATTAGCAAAGAAACTTTTTGCATTTTGGAAAACAATTTATGATGAAAACTTACGAAAAGACCGGAAACTGAAACAGATTTTCCATCAAATACTGTTTCAAAGATATATTTTAAAATGTTTAAAAAGATGAAAACAGAACAAAAAGGAATTTTGTACTTTTTTTATTAAATTTTTTTCATGTCAGTTATCATAAAAAAAAAATCTTAATTACAATTTGCTCTATGAATTATTATCTGTTGTTTTTTTAAAGCAATTTCTCCATTGTTCAATCAATTAATCCTTGTTTAATTAAGCCTTGTGTATATATATAATATTTTATTATATGATATACGTGTATTATACATATCTTACATATTAAATATTTTCTTCATATATTGGTTTTAAGGATGGACAGTAAAAGTAAAAATAAAAGTAATAAAATAAAATGTTAGGTTTTTTAAACTAAATTACGCTTCCGATTTTAATTGATTTTTTTCTCCCCCATTTGTCGTTTCTTTAACAAAATATATTTAACAAAAATGTTTTAATTTAACATGTCCTTTAGAAGTTGACATGAACATAAAATGCAACTAAATAAAAGCTGTAAAAATGTTTGTTAAACGCCACAGTAGGTGTTTCGTTAGCTCCCGCTAGCTTTAGCATCTCGCAAAGAGAAACTCAACAGAGCCTCTGTTTCAGGTGATAAAAGACATTTATCGAACTCCCACTTTTGGTTGCAAAAGCCATTGAACTGATTATTTCAAGTCTGAAGTCATAAAACCGAAATAGTAGTTCTAAAACTGCAGGAATTTTTCCTGTTTCGGGAACATGTTCCTCTTTGCTAGCTGCCATTTAACGTAGCACGAAGGCTGACCTTTCAAACAAAGCTAAACCAAGAAAGCAGAGAGCTGGCAAATAAAATCCAGAATTTCTCCAAAATTAATCTCTTCTTTTTTAATTTACATTTATCAGTAAAATCAACAACTCCTAATATTTATTAGATTTGTTCTGTATTTTTAGAAGTAATTGTGATTTCAAATACACTCAAATATTTCACCCATGTGCTCAATTTTTACTTTATTTTTGTTTAGGTAATACAAATAAAGAAGATTAGTCATCTAAAAGTCCCTCATCCTGCTCTTGTCTTAATCTGGATTTTTTAAACGTATGCTCTGTCATCCTTTCAGATCCTGAAAAGCCCATTTTCCAGCCGTTTTAACCCTTAAGGAGGGGCTGAATAATTCATGGCTTTGCTGCCACCACTTTTGCTGATGGGTCAGCCACAAAGCCATACATTTGTAAATGAGGGTAATCCACCTTTATTAGTCCTCTGCATGTGTCCGTGTGTGTCTGGCCGTGTGTGTGAAAGTGGTTTTCCTGGTATCGTGGGGACATTTTTTCCTCATGTTTTTCTTTTTTTTCATAAAGACCAACTCAATATTCTTTTTTAGATTGATCCAAACATTGATTATTTAATTTAAATAAAGAAGATAATTTTTAGGATTCCCTTGCAAGTCACAGTGGTGTCCCCTAAAGTCAGCAATGTGTGACTGTGTGTGTTCCTTTATGAGTTCAGATGGGTCAAGCTTCCTGGTTTTAAAGACAAGAAGTGTTTTGTTTAGGAAGAATTTTGTGTGTGGGGGTGTGTGTGTGCACGCGCACAAGTGTGTACGATAGCTGTAGAATGCTGCCAGGATTTGTAGCTGTGCTACCACAATGACCCTTTCATCCAAAGAGCCATCTGATTGTGTGTCTGTGTGTCTGTGTGTGTCTGCGCGGCCATGAATGCGTCTGTGTGTGAGTGATTTTGAGCCCCCCCTTTTTTCTGTGAGACTCAATCTCTTTATCTGTCCAGAACAATAAAAGATGGAGGCCTGAAGGCACAAACCGACAGACAACTGGAAGATAAGCAGGCTGACAGAAACACCAGCGAATGTGTCTAAGTCGGGTCACTGTTGTGGCCCCAAACACACAGCGTTGAGAGGAGCCCATCTTCTCATGTGCAGAGGGGTGTCTTGAACTGGAAACAGCGTTTAAAGTCCACACTTCTGAATGCAAATATCCACTTGCATGTGTTCTGATGAACGGAATATAAACTAGAATTTACTCATCCTTGAGAAGGAGCAGAGGGAGTCAAGGCAGCTGCAAACGAGAGCGAGCAAAGCAGCGAGGCAGAAAAGCTGCGCGGATAAAAGTGCATTAAGGCAAATACAGGTGGGAACAGACAGAAAATGCTTAATTAGTTAGCAATGAGGCAGATTTTCAGCCGACGAGTACAGACTGAAATGAACGGCTGTGGTTCTTCATGGAAAAGTTATTTCCACCTCTGGGAAGCTCATAGATGGATTAGCTTTAAATCATATCCACTTAAAAAAAATGTAGAGGTATTTCAGTTTAAGCATGTGCTGCTGAGGTGGGTCAGCATTTTCCAGACATTTTAGGTACGGAACATGGAATAAAAAACACACGGAGGGGGGAAGGAGGAGGGGAGCGGGGGAACCAAGGCTTGGAGGTGGAAAGAGGAAGGAAACCGAGAAATAGAAGTGGCAGAAAATAAAAAAGAAGAAGTGAGGTGATGGGAAGAGGGGGGGGAGCAAACAGAGTCTGGAGTGTGTGGTTGGAGACGTTTGTGTGAAGCCAGTCTTTGAGGCCCAAACAGCTCTGTTGAGACAAACCTATTCTGACAGCAATCACAGACTCAGACTACCTACTTTGATGGGATTCTTTACTTCTTTTTTTCTCTTTTTCCTCCTTTTTGCCCCCCCCACCCCAAGACTCCTAATTTGATGAGTTTTCCATGGTTGGGGGCCCCACTCCTCAGTGTGCATGAACTTGTGTGTTGTTTTGGCAAAACCCCAAGCTATTTTTGGCACTGGATCCATTGGGCATGCTAAGCAAAGTCTGGGTTCCGTGTGTGTCGTCCCCCCCCCACTACTGTTACTCATATTTCATATGTTCTCCTTTTTTTTGTTCATTTTCCATGGGCAAACATTTGGCTCAGCCAGACCTCTCTTTCTCCATTTCTTCAGAGCATAGCTGTTGGTTCTGAGCCCTCACTGAAGTTATTGCCCTGAAACGACAGCTTCTGCATTCAGCTTGGCTTGTGCTCGCGTTGCCTTTACATCCAAAGAAAAGCCTCCCCTAAGCACAGTCCTCATCTCGATTTCATTATCAGCACCAAGGTCACACCGTTAACGTGAACTATCAGCACAAACATCAGATGAAAGACGCACAGGAATAGATGAGAAGTTTCTTAAGCTTTAAAAATGCCAAAACTCATCTAAGAGACTAACAGTTTTATACATTTGGCATGTTTTTTTTGGCTCACAGACCCATTTCTTTGTGAGAATACAACATTTCAGAAGGGAGAATGTCTAACACCTGAATCAAAACTGCTCTTACAGGTGAATATGAGCTGTTGCCTAAAATCCATACCATTTTAAGACCATTGACCACTGGGTGACCTTGTACAGCAAAAATGTTCATGGATGGTTTTATATTGGTGTGCAGCAGGTAACAGGTCATCCCGGGCCGGGAACCACAACCAGTCCAGTAACGTGACACATAGCGCACTGGAACCCGAACCCAGTAACTGTACCCTAACCCTAACTACACTCGACCTACACTCGACCAGATGTGTTATTGGACCCGAACCGGTGCGTGAACCGGATGCAAACCGGTTAAGGTTAGGGTAGTGGTTCTGGGTTAGGGTACAGGTACTGCACCAGTGCGCATCTGGTAAATAATCCAGAACCTCATCCCGAGGGTTGTGGACCCTTAATTTTTACAAACAGCCAGCGCATCAAAAGATGACGAGTTTTGGGACACTCAAAATGTCAAAAAGTCACGCGGAAGGGCCCTTAACCATACATCAATAGGTGGGGATGAGAATGTGTTGGTATGACAGCATCCCCCCTATTTCATAAGTGGGTGCAACTGACATTATTCTTGGAAATACTTTATGATACCCTTTCAACATGACAATCTATGTTCCAATTTTATGACCTTCCCAAGCAACAAGGTCAACCCCTGCATGGGTGCATGTGAGTAAGACACAATTTACCACAACAATTTGTTGAAACACAGAGTATGCGGTTTGAATGGATTTGGACAGGGACGGTTGTGTCTGGGTGGTCCAGGAGGAGCAGTGGTTGAGGAAGTCCTGCTGTTATATGAGGGTAGGAAGGTGGACATCAGAGATGGAGCTTTAAGGTAGTAAAGAGCTCCATGCAGGAAGCAGACAGAGGCGAGGGGAGGCCCTGCAACAACAACTCATTTGCATAACACTACAGTAAACTGCAGTTTGAGGGAAGCTCGTTTTAATGATGCGTGTGCTGGACCCGCGGGGAGAACCTGCAGGAGGTAAAACACACACTGATGCAGAATGAGCGGCTAACAAACGAGGCGACTGTGATGCAAACCGCTCCACTCTTTCTGGTCTCTCTGTTGTTTGTTCCTGGTGAACAGTCAGCAGCAGCCCGGAGTCTCCCTAACAACAAAGAAGAAGCCACAGACTCTCTTGTTTGGTGCATTAGAATACAGTGATATGTTTGCCAAAATAAAAGCCTTCTCTGGAGGTTTGAATTCTTGTGCTCAGAGTGTCTCTATGACGGCACAAAGACTTGGAGATTTCATTGAACGAGTAAAGCAGAACACTCTCTGCACCGCACACAACACTGAGAAAATGTAGAACACGTTCAGAAAGACAAAGATGTCCCTGTGATGTACCTTAGCAAGAGCTTTGAATTTGTTCTCTGCTATCACCTATAGATCTTGTGAATATTACATCAGTTTATTTTAGTGAACCACATCTAAGTTGAGATCCTTCAGTGCTGCATAGAATCAGCATGAAAAAGTGCTGAAAATACTATTAATGATACATAATACTATGTAAAAATCACAATTTTAAACGCTTTATGAAAACTCAAGGTGAAATTCACAATATGAACTTGAGTATTTTGTGCATGTGCAGGGCTGTATTATTCAGTCTATTTCAACTTACTACACTGACACACACAAACATCACTTCATGCAGAAAAAAATTCAATCTAATATTCAGCTACTTTATTCCAAACAAAAATACAATTTTTTATGCTCAAGGAAAGCTTTTCTTCAACAACTGATACATATGCAATCACTGTAAGACAAAAAAAAAATACACCTTTAATGTGTCCTAATAGCTGTTATGAAGCTGAGCTTAAGAATTTTTTTATTTAGCGTTTGCCTTCTTTGTCTTTTGGGTATTCTCTTCGGTCGCCACATGCAGCGAATCATCTGCCTCTGTCTAATCCTATCCTGATTGTCCTTTACCTCAGAGGGTTCAGAGAGCTCATTTGACAACACGTGCATCGAAGCAACATGTAGCAACTGTAAACGAGAAAAAAAGAGCAATACTTTTGAAAGCTTCAAGCCTCACTAAACAACTTTTGCAGGATGGTTGAGAGGGATTGGAATATTCAAGTCAAAAGCTGCAATAAGGAATTGGCCAATGTAAACAAATTATGGCATGATATGAAAAAATAGAATAGTCATGATTCACATGTGGGGTTCAAGACAGGGGACTTCCTCCAGGAACTCCAGTTACCCTCTTAATTTCCCTATCAGTCATTTCTGCATCATTATTAGAGGGTACAGAATTGTACTCTAAAATGAGGGCACAACTGGATCATCAGAGGTACTATTCTGATCTTGATAAGGGACAAATTACAGGAGTACAAAGTGTTGGGGGTACACCAGAAGTACCTTTGAGGGTACCACCCCATTGACAACCCATCGTAACCCATAGATACAATTTGGTCCTTCTTTTTCTGGGAGTGTACAGGATATCTCAGACAATTTTATTTTATTACAGAGAGTTTATTATAACTTTTTATTTTACAGTATTAAACTTTTACATGTTTTTTATTGAGGAAACTGATGATTTACATGTTTAAAAAAACATTTTTGAATGGTACTGTGGGATGTATTCGTTAGCTTAAAATCTCCCTCCATATATACTTTTAGCCAAACAACATGTTTGGCATCAGCATAATTACATTGTAAAAAGTAAAATTGAGTGTATTATCCTTTCAATGATTTTCCCACTTCAAATTCGGCACAATCTTACAGTTTAGGAATTACATAAGAGTGAGCCAGTTTCACCATTTAGGTGAGAAACTTGAGATTTCATCATGTTCATAACTAGTGATGTCAGCCTTTTCCTGAGTCTAAAAATACATGTCTGGCATCATTGCAATGCAACATAGGTAGACTTGTTCTACACGCAGAAAACATGACAAAACATAAAAGCTGTTCAGGAAAACAGGCAGGAGACAAAGTGTGTGTATGTAGGTGGCTTAGCAGGGGAGCTGCAGATCTGTCACGTAAAAAAAATCCAGTTTCTGTCATGGCTGTGTCCTTGGAGGAGCCACTCTGTGCCTCTGCGCCTCTCCACCCTTTAATTATTCCTCTCAGCAGTCAGGGTTGTAGCTGTAAACAAGATGTCAGCCAATCTATAAGGTCAAAAATTCATTTTCAGAAAATCACAGTTGATCTAAAAAATACTGGCTTAAAGTTTTAAAGACACCTGGCGGATTCGTCTGGATCAGGTGGAAGAGAAACTGTGAAACTGGAGAAAAGAGGTTACAGGAAGTGGATTGGAACAAACACCCAGACATAAGGCTTTAATGCCAACAAGTTGTCCAAGATTGACTTTGGTTGAAACTTTTCTTTAACAAGTGTCATCTCTTTCTTGTGTTTCATGACATTTACAGCAGAAACATAAACTCTCATAGCACATATTTTGTTAGCATGTTGGTTCTGCAAGGTTTTTTCAACAATACCAAAGTACTATAATGCCAACTACATCCAATTTTCCATAAAACCATGTGTTTTCATATGAATCATCACACAGCTGGGGGCTCTAAATCTAAGAAAAGGAAATACAATGAAAAGTGAGTCAGAGTGGATATTAAGTTGGTGGGACTATCCAGACTAAGCTGGCTAAGAAATTCCATGTTAAATCACTTAACTCTGCTTTATTCTGGCAGAAAATAAACACAAATGAGGAAGCATTAGATTTCTTATTCATGGGCATTTTGACATGAAGATAGGATAGATTTAAATTGTGATATAATGTGAAATGAAAAACCTTACAACCATGTGTTGTCCCTAGAGATACCGCGGTTTTCTAGTTACGTGAGCAGAAACAAAAGGAACGTATGAATCACTGGGACAAACAAAACACAGAAAACAAGGCTAACGTGTGGAAAATCAATACATACAATAATCAATATGGAAAAGAAATCTTACATAAATATATAAACTTCAAAATAATAGAAAACACCACATTTAAGCTTTTCTTAGCAACTTTACAAGAATTCTAAAAACATTTTATTTTTTTTCTTAATCATATGCACAGTGAAGTAGTTAATTTATTAGACATTTAGCAGAAATAATAATTTATAAATACACACACACACACATATATATATATAAAGGGTGTAACGGATCCTTACGGATCAGACGCCACTGTTAGCACATGCGTGTACTGTGGACCACCCATGATCCCAGCAAGCGCACACACCTCGCACTCACATGATTGAAATTAATTTTATATTCACATCCAAAGCAGTTCACATCAAATTCTTGTGAATCGTCTTTGTTTTAACAAGCGCTAAAGTAGCTGCTTGACAGTATTCCAAAGGTGTGAACTTGAAGTTCCCGCTCCGTGTGGGAGGAGCTCCCATCAAAAACTTTTCTCGACTTCATCATGGAGGACCCAAATGATGAAGCATCAGGTTTATTTAATTTAAGAGCTGAACAAAAGCATCGGTACACGACTCTGTTATGGGTTCAGAGAATCTCCCAGTTAAGATCCGTCATACCAGCAGCTGTCTCGCACAGGAGAAAGCCACTGCCCCGTAACGGGGACGCGTGCAGTCAGGGATGATAGTATGGCAAGCGAAAGGGATCATAAATCCCCAGGATAAGCGGCCACAGCAGCACCATCTTTTACGGAAAATAATTATTTTAAATATTTAAATGTGCCAGAGTTGGTTTAAATAAAACAATTAATACCAATATATTTTTACATTTCATTTTTACTGATTTATGAATGATTTAATTTGGACATTAGGATTTTAAGGGATACTCAAGACAGATTTGATATTTTCCAAACAATTAAAATATTCTTTTCTCTCAGTTTTCTTAGATTTCTTCTAAAGACATGCAGTAAATGTCATCAGAAACTACAGGTTTTAGCACTTTTCTTTGTTCAAAGTTTAAAGATGTTTTGTTTTAATAAATTGGCCTCAATGAGCAAACATTATTAATTATTTGTTTTGAAGCTTTTGCAAAAATGAACTTTAGCACTTTATCTTGTTTTTGCTGTTTTTTTTTCTTTTTTTTTTTTTTACTGCCCCAAAAAATGACCCATGACCCTAAAACTGTGACAAGATCCAAATTGTGAGTTTTGTTATCCATTGCACCCCTAACATATGTGTGTGTGTTTGTGTGAGTGTACACACACACACACACACAGACATATATATAATATATAATATATATATATATATAATATATATATATATATATATATATATATATTATATTATATATATATATATATATTATATTATATATAATATATATATATATATATATATATAATATTCTATGTGTTTTAAATTATTTTAAAAATATTTATTAAAATAATTTGTATTTATTATTATTTGATTTTATAATAATCTTATTATGTTAATTATATATATATATATATATATATATATATATATATATATATATATATATATATATATATATATATATATATATATATATAATTATATATAATTAACATAATAAGATTATTATAAAATCAATATAATAATAAATAAAATTATTTTAAATAATTTAAAAACATTAGAAATATATATATATATATATATAAATATTATATATATTTATATATATATATATATATATTATATATATATATATACACACAAACAACACTGAAATGAATGTTAGTTTCCCTTCAAGACTTTAAAAAATGCTTTCTGTGAAGGAGATGATTCTCCTACAGAGAGTTCACATTTTTGATCCAGAAATCAATCAGAAGTCTAATTTTTGCACGTTTTAACATATGTTTAACATTATGAAAATGCTTTTAACCCCAGTTTAAGTGGTGCGCTCCAGGTTGGGCCTCCAATCAACCTCCAACGCATTACCTTATTGATTCCTAGAAGAGTAGGATTTCATTTTAAAAGGTTGTAATTTTACAAAAGCCATCAGTGAGCTTGAACCTGCTCATTAGACCCCATTTTTTCTGTTGTAATCCAGCCGTTTCTCCATTCAGATAGGAGCTGTTAGTGTCACAGTGGTGTTGTAAAAGCACAAACAAGCCTTTGAGATTTGCTCTAACTGAGTCCTAAAAATAGGCAGAGTATGAGTGAAGGAACAGGTTGATGATACCCTCCCAGAGAGTTTTGTCCTGGTTTTTATTTCCTTTACTCTGCTTATCTGCAGCCCAGGACACACCCAGCTTCTCTGGACTCTCTCATCTGTCTTTATCTTAAACTCCGGCTCTCTCCACAAACCCCCTGAGGCTGTTTTGAGAGGATCTGTGACAGATTTTGCTGCCTGTGCTTGTAGCACTGCTAGCTTTGGTGGCAACGACAAGCAGATTGGGTTATTCATCATCAGGTAGGACTTTACAAACAAGTTGAGGATTTCTTCTTTGTCTCTTTGAGTTCATCCATGCATCGCTCGACCTAAATGAAACATCCAAATAATGAAAGATTAAAGAAAAATTCTAACTTAACTCTCTTGCACTTCATCTTCCAAAGCTTCTCATTCTATTCTCAGACATGTTGCTGCTGGCACAAACTCTTTCAGGTTTTACGTCTTTATTTAGGCTTATGATGCCAATGAGAAATTAATTTATTATCTACCCACTATTGCCTCATTTGTTATTCTGGATATGAATTTTACTTGGTTGTAAAAATGTAAATTAATTAGTCCATGTGACAAATTCCCACGGAACGAGACTCAAACCAATTAACGTCTCATTAGGGAGTTCACATTATAAATGTGGGTACATCAAACTCATACCAAACACTTTGGCTTAGTTGCAATGCCAGACACGTACAAGCAAGCAAAGTTTAGTTCTAAAGCCCTTTTGCCAGAAATGTTCACAAAGTGCTTCACAACACAGGTCAAAAACAGGATTAAAACAAGAAAGAAAAAGATAAAAGACACTTTAAATGAGATAATATCAACGTAAAAACACATTTAGCTTAAAAGCCACTTATATAGAAATGTCTTTAGGTGAATTTTAACACCGGAGCTCCAGTGTTTATGTTCTAATTTTTTAATCGTTTACACAACCAACATAATTCCAGCAGATTCTGAAGCTGGAATTTTTATGTTAACGGTTGAAAAGTTACAGTATGTCAAAGATTTTGTGTTGAAGCCTCACCGGCGACGCTTGTGAGACAGAGGCAGAGCGATTCAGAGATTGGGCGATTGCTCAATTGCCTCTAGTTTTAAACTGTCTGTAAAATAAAACCTGATCTGATGATTGAAAAAACAAAACAAAACCAATCAAAGATTTGCACTCACATTTACAGTTTCATTCATTTGAAAAGAAAGTTTAGCTACAAACCAATGATCTGCTACTTATAGAAATATTTATATGTACAATATTTGAATGTATAATAGATGTAGTCAACACAAAACCCAAAATTTCTTTGTTTTTTTTTTTTTTTTTATTTTAACATGTTCTGGTGGCCCTTTGATGTTGGACAAAATTAAGGAAATTTAAGCCTAAAATTAAATTTCGTAATCATTTTTTTAATGACTGTAAATCAGACTCAGACAAAAAAACAAAATTCTATTTGAAAAAAAAAGTGTTTATGGTGTTGCAAATGCACAAGCTTCCTGCTCCGCTCTATTCTGATGCATCTACTTGTAGACAAATAGATCCATGAACGCCTTTGTTTTCCTCGTTTTAGTAGATATCTGGATCTAAACTGTACGGCTCCGATGTTGTTTACCAGGTTGGGATGTGAGGGCTTGAAAGCTGTCAGGAGAGCATGTTGACCAGGGGTCCCCAAACCACGCCCCACTGGCTGGATCCTCTATTTGGCCGATCGAGACCCACATAGAACGGGACTTTTTATTCTACCCCCTGCAGTCTGAACTATGGCAGACTATGGTATAATTTTTAAAATGTTTTACTCTTACTTTTACTGTGAAGATTACAGATATGAATTATTTAAAATTTGGTTATTTCTCGAAAAATATAAATGTTTACATTTAGGCTGTGATTGTTGCACTTGCGCTTACAAACCAACTCCGGAACCCCATCAGAGAATGCGGCCCTCATACAAAAAAGTTTGAGGACCCCTCATGTAAACAGAGACCTCTCAGTTATTTGTGATGGTAAATGGTATTTAATATTTATTAGTAATCAAAGACACAATATGTCCAAGCAGTGTCAGTTCTGAGTCAGAGGTAGAGTTCATAGTCAACAATCTATAGTTCTCCTCATTTGACCAACCCTGTGTGGGAGTGGCGAGCTGCAGTCACAGCTGGGCTCTGGAACCATTTGGTGGTTGAACTTCTTTGATATGACCCAGCTGGGAATTTGAACCCATGACTTATAATCTCAAGGCAGACACTGTTCTTCTTAGCCACTGAGCTGATAGTAGATTTTTTTTTTTTCTAAATAAGTAAAACATAAAATTTAAGAAATAAAAAAAACAACACTATCTTTTTTATTGACAATTTTCCATTTTATGGCATGAAAATGTTGGACCTTCATCAGTGCATGCATGGGGGTTATAGTACGTACTTTTCCATTTGACTGCACAGCATCTACAGCAAATGCAGCTGTCTTTGCAGATCACCTTGACCGGTGCAACTCAGCAATCCATTTCTGCATTCCGCCTGCAAGTCTGCTGCGGCTGGTTGGCGTTCTCCGTCACAAAGACACCCACGGGAAAGCACAAAGGAAAGCTCTCAGAAGCACACACCCACACGTGGCAGCACACGTACAGGCTGCAGGAAAGCCACCGTTCTATTATTCCTCTGAAGTAGCTTTTCAGTTCGGTGGCTGCAGGGAGCGTGTGTGTGTACGTACACGTGTGTGTGTGATGGGTGGTGGGGGGTGCTTGAGATGGAGTACGACATAAACCTTTTCTAGTGCTGTCCCGGTATTAGAGTGTGGGCATGAGGGGGATTGCTGTTGACACTAAATCCTCTGTTTAAGTTAGTTTGGCTTATGAAATGATGAGTTTTTTTTTTTTAATAAGGAACATAAAGGAGACGGGTGGAGACAAGTATGTGGCTACAGGTGGGAGCTGAGATTAAGGACAAAATATGATTTCCTGGATTTTTGTCTATCTGACAAAAACCTTCCAACATAAGAACTTTAGAAATGTTTTGACTTGAGCAAAACTCAAGTAAACCAGAAGAAAAGACAAAAAATGTATCAAACGTTTCCTGATTCTAACAAGCGTGTTCTGTCTCTCACACGCTTCACACAGCAGCTAATGTCACTGTTCATTAGCAGGCAGATCCAGGTACCAGAACAGGGGGAGCAGCGGTGCATCCGAATCAAAGAATTAGAAGGAAAACATTTGACACTCGCAGGGTGTTTAGAGTTTGAAGGTGTTTGGAAGCGAACACTGAATTGGAAGACAGAATGTAGCAGATTTCACTTTGACATCATCTTTGTTTAAGTCTGCAACTAATTGAGAGTGCAGAGAATTGTTTAGCTGAAAATGTTGCTGTAACTAGGAAACCTGACGGGGATTCTTCACCTTTTTTTTCCCCATTCTAACAGCAGTTAAGGCTCTAATTGATGACGACAAACCCTATTTCCTAACTGCAGCATCCTCATTGATCCGGTTACCGCTGCTCCTCAGCTCCTCCGAGTCATTACTACCAAGATGAGGCCTACTTGTGAGAGGCAATGACTTCAGCGCGGAGCCTCACTCAGCTCCCCCGAGACGCTTCGATCCAAACACAAAGACCTGGTGGTGCAGGTCTTCAGAATTAAGTGTTGATTTAACCAAAATCTATTTTGAAACCTATGGTTAGGTATCATTTATCATCAAAAAATCGAACCTTGAACAGTAATTTAATGATTGCGCGCATTCAGTTACTCCTCACAACTCGCTGCTGCATGGAGAGGAGGAGGATCAAAACTGGGAGCAAACAAAACATGATGGATTACATACATGCAAAGAGACAAGGAGAAGCTCACCTTCATACTTATGACACTGGTTTAAAAAAAAAAGGTGGTTTTGAAAAAACACCTTTACAGGAATCAAATTTGAAAAATCAGTTCATGTATACTTTTTGTTCAAATGCTTGTGAATCAGGATCAGAGGAAAATATGTATATTTTTTTGTTGCACCCGTAATGTTAGGTTGGGGGTGTGAGGGGCGGTAAGCTAGTTGGAGAGCATGTAATTAGGTGGATAATGGGATGTGCGGTTAACCCACTCCTCAAATGAATTTCTATAGAACTCCTGCTGCTCTGCAGAAATTACAGCTTAGAAAAAAATGTTTTTTTTTTTTTTTATTATAGCTAAAAACAGAATAATCATAATTAAAAAACCACTTGGAACAAATTTTTTTTTTTTTTTTACATTAGATCAAAAGATGACATATATAACTGCACCTTTAAGATAAGCTACACATTTGAGAAGTAGAAAGTTTTTTGTAAGACACAAAACCTCCTCCAGCTTCATGATGGAACATCATTAATATCAAGCTAACTAAAAATGCCTCAAAACCTTCTCCACTTCTTCAGGTCTTGTCTTCTGTGTGTCATCATCAATCATTTTACAGAGCAAAAGTCCACTTCTTATATGAGCCTCAAATTCATTTGTTACACGTTTGTTCTTGTTACTAGAGAACAAAGAAACCAAATGAGGTTACCGTTCTATGACACACTTAATCAATGACTTTATACAGCGTGATTACACATCAAATGACTCTAATTTGGAAAATAAAAATAGAGTAAAAGTGTTAATCATCCACATCAGCCTTGCTGTAAATCTGCATGTAATCTTATTATTTCACACAGGAGCTTCACAGGGCACCGAGGATCAGGCGCGAGGAAGCAACAGATGGAAGCAATGCAAAGAACTAAAGTGACGAAAACGTCTGATAAACCAAAAAAGTTAGAAACTCCACAGAGACTTTGTACTTAAGCGGTTCTTTTATGTTAAACTTTTTAACATAAATTTTTCTAAAGACCCACTGTGATGAAAGTGGTGTTTTTGTGGCTTTTTTGTCATGATTAAGGGCATATATAAAGATAATTAAAGGGTAACCAAACCTTAAATCAACTTTCTTTGGCTGCTGTTGGTTATTGGCAAATTTTGACAAATTAAAATAAACTTGTTTAACTCTTGAAAACATTCTCATATACCAATTGTATATGCTCGCTGGGCTCAACAACAGGTAAGGAAAGTGGGGCGGCGTTGCTCCTTACTAGAAACAACTCAGAAATGAATTTCTAATGAACTCCTGCCGCTCTGCAGAAAATATGCTCTAGAAAATGGAAGCTTTTTTATTGGTTTTGTCTAAAAATAAATTAAAAAACCACAAGGAATTATCTTTCAAATTAAGTTTATATATGATTATACTTAAAGTGAGATGTATTTAAATGTCTGAGAAATGTAGAGACATAAAGCAGCCAGAGTGTAGGATCTGGTTTGCCTTAAGAATTGCTTCATCCATCACACATGCTTTTTAGTAATCAGATTACAATGCAACTGGACGACAACATTCAAATGGCGGCAGCAGCAGCCTCTTATTCTGCTACTTTACCTTGAAATCAATTTCATGTCAGGTTACAGTATGCGTGTGAGTGTCCTCTTGCAGGGGTCATAACCTGAAGCTGCTGACTGTGTCTCCTTTCCTAAATGAAAAGGCTGGATCACATTACATCCAGCTCAAAGACACACAGTGGGTACAAACTGCAAACAAAGTGCCTTAGCTGCCCGCACACTAACGCGCGGCACATCGTATTACCTGGATAAGGACAAAGATGTTCCAGGGGAACTCAATTCGCTTTTATCATTCGTTTACCCCCGACAGTGGCGTTCACTCCATTTATGCCTCTTACATCTAAATGTTCCCCAGGCTTACTAAATGATAAACCAGAGAGGCTCTGATCCTGTACTCTTTCCAATATCTCGTTACTGACTCTCCAGCAACCATTTTTTTTTAAGTAATGTGGTTTTGGCTCACAAGCATCCAAAAACTGATTCTAATTATTTTTGTCTTTATAGAGCTGGTGCGCCTTGTTAGCTCCCTCCACAACTTCCAAGCTGCCACATGTGGCAGTGAAGTCGTGGTATGAAAATATCACAGGGAAAAAAGCTGGCGCTGGCTCGGAGCGCCGCGTCAGACGGCAGCTTAAGAACATGCCAAATTCAATTTAGCTGGGAGTTTACTGCCCGCCTCAGGTTAGGAGGAAGAGGAGGAAGTAATGACAAGGTTGAGAGGGGGAGACAGGTAAAGGTAGAGAGGAGATTGAGAGTAATCGAGAGAGATAAATGAACGTCTATAAATGTCGCTGGTCTCAGCTGTGCCGCGGGGACGAGCTGAATGATAAAACAAACAATCCACGGACCTAATGGACCTTTTTCTTTTTACTCCGTTCTCAGATGAGGACAGAGTATGAGTCAGAAACGGGCGTGCCAGGGTTTGTGATCAACTGTAGTTTGAGATACGAGTTCCAATCCCGCGAATCTTCAGGGATGAACTTGAAACACGGGACAGGAATTCCGACCCAGAAGGAGTGTGTGGTAGAAGTAGACGAGAATAAAATCGAAGATTTTGATGTCAGACCACAGCATGAATGTCCAGTTTCACGTTTCTCCTCATGTGAGCCATATGGCTCCAACTGTTTACTTTCCAAATTCTTATGTTTCCAGTGGGAATGACTTTGAAAGACGAGTTGCACTCGCACATCCGTAACCTCTGTTTCCTGAGATGCTATTGGATATCCTTACTCACCACTACGTACTTAAAGGGAGACTGGTTCTCTCATATGGAGCCAATCTAAGCTACCCTAGGTCCTCACGGCTCAGTTACAGCAGGAGTTAAACAGACAACACTCAAACTTTAGCAGGCCAAAGGTGTCAGTTGACTGATCAGCCCATATTTTTACCCACAACTGGGTTCATAAGTTGTGGAGAATGAATAAAATCTTAGATCCAGACAAAACTGTGCTTACTTAATCACTTTGGTAGTTTTGTTTTTATCCAATAGTTTGATTCATTCGTCAGACGTGAAAAGTCATTAGAACTCTGGTGCAGATGAGATGAGTGACTCTTGATCTTAAACTTGGAGAATGAAGTCTTGGGTCACCTGTAAAGGTGAATCGTCAGGGCTGTGCATATCAAGGAGAGAATCAAAAGTAGCCCACAGCACAAATCTGAATCTGATGTTCCTCTCTTGGACAAGCACAGTATTCTGGTTTTATCCCAAAAAACTCACCAGTTTGAGGTTTCCGTCCTGCTGATGTTCCAGTCTAAATCATAAAAATAAAACCAAAAATGTTGCCGACTTATGGCTGAAAGTAGTAATTTCTAATGTAATGGTATCTTATACAGCCTTCTTGAAGGCCTAAAGATCTCTATAGCCTCAGTCCCATTCTTCCATTTACACATCTTCAGTGGCTCAGCAGCTGGCACTACCCTTTAACCAGGAGCGGTGTGGGGTTGACTGTCTTGTCCAAAGATACTTTGACAAATGGGCAGGCAAGCCAGGAACCAAACATCTTCTGATCAGAGGTTGACTGTTCAACCCCTGCACCGCAGTTGCCCTGGTATCCAGGTGTCAACACCACACAAACTGAAATGATACGGAGCTGGAATCCCATTTGAAAATCAAGTACTCACTTTCTCTCTAGTGCAACAAGTTTTATATGTTTTCTGGAGTTGTTCAAGAATACCATCTGCTTTCTGGCTTTTAGTACTTGAGGATCCTCTCGACGACATCATGGACAATGGCCGACATGTACCACATGGCACGAAAAGAGGATGGAGATAGCTAAAACAAAAAAAGTTAATTTTAAGAATGAAAATGACCAATCTTGATTTCATTTACAAGCTGGCCCATAGATAAAACTAAAGAGAAAGCAGGCATCATGTCAAACATAAATGAGCAGACAACAGACAAAGGGTTCAAGAGTTTCCGTCTGTCTTGCATTGACGAGAGTTAATATTGCTCACAGTTGCTCAGCTTAACTTTCCATTACTCAGACATATGGCGGTTCTGTCTTGCTGATTTATCAATGCCAGAAGCTTAAAGCGACTCTTAAAATAACCAGCTAAGTCGCTGTTAGCCTAAAAAACAAGCAGATGTACTGTAACTTTGAGAGCAAGCTACTTACAGAGTCTGCCTGCGTCCCAGCGACTGAGCGCAGAACAGAAATCCATAGAAGGTTTTTCTGCATCCCTCCGCTCTTCCTCTCCTCTCCCCAGTTGCCTTTTAGAGCTGTCATTGGAGAGTGACCTGCATTATCTATCTCTCACTCATTCGCTGCAGCTCTGTCTTTTTCTTTTTTCTGTCTGAATGGAGATTTAGATAAGAGAGTCTGAGCTGCAAGAGAGCACCCGCTGAATACCAAGAGCAGAGCAGGGGACAAGGGCCAGATTTACACAGCCGTTTGCACCTCATCCTGCAACCGCACCGGTTCAGGTTATTCATCAGGGAACCGGGCTCAGAGGGCAGGTGGACCGTAATCTGCAGATCATCTTTATTGTCAAGAGGGAGCTTTGCCTGCCTCTGTCATATTTGCATGCATGAGAGAATTATGCAAACAACAGGAGGATATATGATTAGTGTGTCTGTGCTGGATTTGCAGGAGCTGATGCTCTTTTGTTGGGAGGAGTTTTCTCTGCAGCTCTGTAGTAGATTTAAGCGGTGCAAGTGTAGGATTTAGGAAACTTGCACACAGTTCTTTTGGTTTGGTTGTGTTCACATGTGCAGTGTGTCACTCGAATGTGCCCTTTCTGCTCACTGCAAGTTTTTCTTTTTCCTGCATTTTTCATTCCGCGTGTGTCCGATTCTGCATCTGGCACACACACACACACGAGGCCACCATTTGAAATGTCCCCAAGGTGATCGATGAGGTGGTGATGGAAATGTCATCTGGTGCTAATACATTTATCATCGCTCATCCAGCCTCATGAATTTTTCCTTTCGGTTTTCAATCATTTTTTGCTCTTTTGCCACCAGAACATTTGAATGCAGTGTTTCAGAGGAGCAACTGAGCTGCTCTCAGAGGAGACACACTGAGCATGCAGGCATCCAGCACTCTGACTGGACTTGCTAATTAGTGGGCGAGACAATGATAGCCCGGTTTTACTTCAGTGATAAAAAAAGGAGCTGGGGAACACTGACATGTCATTAAAACTAAGCAAAACACTAGCCATTTAGTTGGGTTGTACAAAATGTCCATGAAAAAAATTAAAAGTTAGTTTCCTAAAAACAAACAAAAAATGTGCATATGCCCCTATACAAGAATGCAAAGAAGGTTGGGTCAAAATTACACTAATGTAGCAGTGTTGAACCTTCTTTTTTACGTTACTTACAAAGGTTAAGTTAGCTTAGTCACGTTTGTCTTAGCGGAATTGGTCTTTTTTTTAATCTTTTCTGAAAAACGTTTTGGAGTTTCAAGTATTGTAAATACGCTAATGCGGCTAAAAACGTGTTGAACCGTGTCTTTTATTTGTAATGTTTTGCTATTAATGTTGGTAGTTAGTGTAGTTACAGTAAAGTATGTTATAGCTATATTAGTCTCTTTATCTGTTACGAACAAGGTTGGGAGTTACAAGTATTGTAAATACGCTAACGGGGCTAACGTGTAGCATTGCTGGACAGGGTTTTTTTTTTTTCGTTTTACTTATGTGTTTCAAATAATATTGGGAGTTTGTCAGTAATAATAATTTTTTTTGGGATGTGTTACTAACAAAGTTGGAAGTTACAGGTATTGTGAATATGCTAACGTGGCTAATGCTTTTAATACGGCGAATATGTGGCAAGTTACAAACAAATTCTAGAAGGTCTGACTCACTGAAAGTCTATCTGACTCTTGTCTCGGTTAATGCGCCTTATAGTTTGGTGTTCTTTAAATATATGACATAAATACAAAAACAGACCACTCATTGACAGCGTGTGCCAAATAGTGCAGAAAACACAGTACCTGAATATTTTTTTTCAAATGCAATAAATAATTATAATAAGAATCTGATTGACAGCAGACACAAATAGAGCCCATACAATATCTGAGGAATATTCTTACTTCCATAGTCAAGTGATGCTTTTATACAGTCCTTAAAAACAACAACATATTAACTAAAAGATTATCACTTTTATTATATGATTTATTTACAGGGTATATGAATGTTTGCTGTCATTTCAAATGTCCCCCGTAATAAAATCCTCAAGTATCCTGCATGTTTAAATGTATTTTGAATAAATGTCTTCGTGACAGTCTAAATGTCTGTGAGGCTATTTTGGATTGGCAGAAACTGGCTTTTAGTTGAAGCTTGTGGCAGCTTTTTATGATGGGGGTTGGGGGGGGGGGGGGGTGTTGGATCGTCATTTCTCTTGGAAGAGGAATAAGGGTTTTTCCAAACAGTTACATTTAGATACGTTCACACTGACATCTGGAAATGTGATTTCAGGGAAGCTGATGCTGATTATTTTTTATCTTTCCATTGAATATTGTTTCATTTGAGAATAAACAAACGTTCTGTGACTTTTTAGGACAGAAAAGGTATTACTGTTTCATGGTCTGTCTTCTTATAATGTCCAGAGAAGCAACTAGGGTCAAAGGAACCCGACGTTGGAAGTTTTTAATTTTAACATAATAAAAAGAAAAGATTAACACTTAATGTGACAAAAACCGGTAAAATGAATGAGAATATGTTGTTTAAATTTGTAGCATGAATCTCTTCTTTTAACCCTGTAATTACCAGCTCAGTGAAAGAATCAAGCACATTTGGAAAACACGTTTTTAAAACAAACTGAGCCGCGGAGCAGAAGCAAATTTCCTCATGTGGGTGCGCTCTGAAGTACTGAAGTTTACATTTAATGTAAGTAATGACTTTTTGTCGTAGCTTGACCTTTTTGAAATTATAAAACCACTGTTGTTATGTATATTTGAGCGCCGGAAGCGCTGCGCTAACGTTAGCCGGCCAGCCGGCGACTATTGGTAACATCATAGAGTGAAAGTGACAACAAAAATACATTTCCATAACCTTACCTTTGGAGGGCTATATGTAGGGGTAGGGAGAAGGGTCTTAGTGTTTTTTCACTAATCAAAAGTAAAAAAAAAAAATTGGAAAAAAAAAGAAATCTCAGTAGAGTTATTAAAGTCTTAATTTTCTAGAAACTGGAGCTCAGCTGGACGGGGATGCACATGAACCCAGTGAGTTACATAGACTTGTCTTGAATTGGTCCCTTCTTTTACAATGAAAATAAGTTAAAATGGTGCAAAAATGATAAAGTAATTTATCTTATTTTTAAAAAGGACTATTTCCTTCTTGGACAACACATTGTTGTGAGTGGGTGGGGGGAGGTGGGGTGTCATGCTCTTAAGGAAAGTAATTTTTATGATAATATATATAATAAAAAAAACCCTCAAATATCTTTTAAACACAGCCATAAAGTTGGAATGGGGACATCCAGGCGCTGTGGAACATTGTTATTATCCAGCCTTTGAATGCTCCTCCATCTGAAGTGATCTTAATTACCAAGTGGGAGCACATAAAATTGAAAATCCTAGATTAAAGGGACATTTCTGAGGTAATAGTCCAGACATCGAGATGACATTTTCCCATAAATCCAGGATTAATGCCTCAGATGTTATCTGTTTGGTGTGTCTTCAGCTGCAGCTACACATGTTTTTGATTGTATTTTTGTATTCCTTAGTCCGATCATGGGCCATAAACAGACTTTAAAGAGTAATGTCACACTGCAGAGCCTGAGTTAGTGAAATATTCATGCATGTGTGTGTGTGTGTGTGTGTGTGTGTGTGTGTGTGAGCGCTGCCGTTTCAGTGGCTACATGAGTAAGAGAGCGTGTCATGAAATAACAAACTATCTAAATGAAAATCATCGACAAGTGAGGGAAGTCATAACTGTGCGCGTGCGTACATACATAAGTGGCTCAGCAGTGCAGAACTGAATATGTAAAGAGCATATTTGTTGTCTCTCCTGCCTTCTTCTCCTCCTCCTCCTCCAGCGCTCACTGCATTCATCATCCATCTCCTGCCTCGCTCTTTATCCCGCCACCCCGCCCTGTCAGTCCGATGACTGCCGCTCATTTCTCTCTGTCTCTCTAAGTCAACACGTCAACTGCGATATATCTCTCCCCCCGGTAACACACTCCAGCATTATCTGTTTGTGTTAGCTCTCATCGCATGCGCAATAAAGTGACTTTTATGAAAGTTCAGCGATAAATTTCTCTGATTTGACTCTTTAAGGAGCCTCAGCAGAACTGCATGATAGAATTTCTGGTAATGTATGGTGTTACACAAAAATACAATAAATTTGTCATGGAATAAGAAAGTGTCATCCTGAAAGGCTGAGATGTTTGGGTTTATACCTTTCAGACACTTTCTATCATCTGTTGGGGTCTACTAGTCAGTCTTATTCTATCTTTTAACAAGCAATACCATGAGTTTGACTTTATTAACTGTTTCAAGCAAGGTCAATCACAACATAATTCATTCCACATAGGAAGATCACATGTTTAAATAACCAACAATAAGTCACAGTCAGATTCAGAGAGTCTTCATCCTTGTAGCCTTCTGATATCCTTATTTGAAAGCTTTATTTTTCATTTTGTTAACTAAACAGTCAATGCTTGAAACAGGAAAACAGGAAGGGAAGAAGCAAACGAATTTAATCACTATAATCTGCATAATTTAACAATGATACATGTTTGCTATATTGTCATTTATCTAAATATAAGACCTGATAATAACCCTATAAAAAAAAAATATATATATATATATATATATATATATATATATATATATATATATATATATATATATATATATATATATATATATATATAAAATCAACTAATCAGGTCATGCGCAAAGTTGATGACCATCATTAGCTTTAAACTAACAAAAAACTAGATATATTCACAGCTGAATTTGGCTGCTGAAGATGCTGAAATGGATTGATAGCGGAAAACGCAGAAGCTGATAACCAGCTAAAATAATAGTTCAACACCAAATTGGCCTCAATAAAGCCATAGTTAGCCAAAACAGCTAGCATATTGCTGAAATATTGGCTAAACTCCAAAATAGCCTAAAAAACAAACAAACAAAAAAATCCTAAATTAGCCAAAACAGCTAGAACATAACTGAAATAATACCCAAACTCTAAAATTGCCCAAAAAACATCAGTAAATGCAAATGGCAGCCCTCACACACACACACACATGTCAGTAATCACAATAACATATCAATAATAACATATTAGTAAGAATATAATTTGCATAAAATTATTTGACCACCGTTTCAAATATCTAAGTGTAGCACCCATAGTTTAAACTATTTTCCTCCACCCTCATGACCATCATTCACCTTCACCTCTATACTAAAATAATAACATTTCTTTGTATCTTTTTTTTATATATGGATACTGATGCATGGTTTAAGCTCCTCACTTAGCACATTCCATACCATGTTTTATTACTTCTGAATTGAAATAAAGTAAAAGATAGAATGGGGCAAAGCTTGTTGCCTCCAGTCCTTGTTGGAGCCACATGCTTTTCCCTAAAGGATAATAGGATGAAGATACCTAGATATCTAGAAGATACCTGTTGGTGTGAAGGAGTATTTAAAACAATAGAAATACAATTTACCCATAAATGAATTACATTATGAAAGGGTTTTTTGCCAGCATTGGGCTGGATGACGTATCACCTGAATGATGCACTTCTGAGCTGCACTGAACAGCAGAAATGGTACATTCCATCTGAACTTGGACCTCAGCACGACGTCTCAGAACGTGTGATTAAGATTTGCTGAAAGGTAAAAGCTGAAGGTCAGAGGTTTGCCTTTCACAGCATTGCTGCTTCTGCCATTCAGAATAACAGCGAACAAGTGAAGTACTGTGTGTGTTATTGCACATGGTAACCTTCTCGAGATCTGAAGTCCAAATTGTTTAGCTGTTTGGACTTTTCAAGTTGGAACCTGGGAATTTTCGACCTGTTAAATTCATCTGGCAGGTTCAAAAGCACTTTAGTAAATGATGGTGCAATCCTCATAGATACATACTTTTTTGAGGTTTTCTTAAGTCTGAAAAGTTCCCAAACATGCAATATTATCTGTACCGTCCCACTCGTGTGTCTTTCATCAGAACCTGTCTCAGTAAGTTCTCGTCACAGTTGGCGCTCTGTGCTCTGCCTTAAGGGAAGGGTTTTCTGAGAAAAATACTGTTAATGTGTCAGCGTTGATGTTTAATTGCCTAAATCGAACAATTTAGGGAAAAAAATAATACTTTTCTGTCACTGTGACTAAATGTCAATTGAACTCAGGGTGAAACTATTTTACAGACCCACTCCGATCAGCTTCTGAGCTACTGTCAAAGTGTTCCCACAGGTTCTTTAACTAGGATTATTCAGTTTTTAGTCAAAATTGCAGATCTGCACAAGTTTATTAGAAATTCACCACTGTGGTGTGGGGGGGCAGTAGGTGTGGAGTGACACCCCCCCCCCCACACACCTCCACGTTGCTTAGAGCTCGGAGATGGAATCTTATGACCCTCTCTGCGTATTTTCTACGTCACACAAATTCTTCTTTTCGAGACCTTTTTTTTTTCATCTGCACATGATTCACGATTCGAATAAAGAAAAACTCAGAAATGCCTTTTTGATCATAATTTTCTTTAAATATGTCATCCGTCAGAAAAAGGGCACAAGAACGAAAAAAAATACATTTATTTATCAGAGTGGATCTTCAAATATTATATTTAACTTTGAGATGTGATGATAAAGTCAAAGACTTTGCAAAAGGCATCACAAATTCAATGTCATGACAACATTTTAACAAGCTAAATGATATAAAGTTGATCTGAGGAGTTAGAATTTCATGCACATGTTTTAAGACCTGAAGCAGATGCTTACTTATCATGCTTGATTTTGCTGTTCCTGGATTAATGTGTCCTCGAGGAAGACCTGACCCAAAAATTACCTCTGTGTGCTCACATCAGCCTTCCCAAATACCATCAAACTCAGCATAAAGTAGCAATCTGTAGAGACTTCTAGCACAATTTCCCAGTACTTGAAGCGCCTGTCCTCAGTTGGTGTGAGATGTGTTATATTTCAAACATTTAAAAACATTTTAATATAGATTGGGATATTTTGCTTTCTCTGGGCAATGATCTCATCCTCCTTCCTATTTGAACACATGCAGATACATTTCAGATCACTTGACTGCAGCACTTGCTGTCTGGAGCAAATGGTGTGGGAGTAGAGCTATTGTGGGTGCAGGACGTCTGAGCCTAACGACAAAAAAAAAAAAAAAAAAAAATCACCCGATATTACAAAATAGCTACCCGCCACTCGCACCTGCAGCTCTTGTGCTGCATTTTATTTTAGTCTCAGCAGTGAGTCAGTGAGGAGGCGAGAAGGAGTGGAGGAGGCAAAACAGAGGAGGACACTTCCCCGAGCTGAAATGATGGGAAACAAACTGTGCATCTACGATAAAATAAACGCCGGATCATAAACAGACGCTACCTAAATACTGTGTGTTTGTTTTTAAAGACTGATGCCAAATTTAGACAGGAAATTCAGAAATGTGGGACCTCTGTCATGACACGAACGGAGCACTGAATTCTCCATACAAGTGTTTAAATCACAGGCAAAAAGAAAAGCAAAAAACTGTTTTAGAGTATCTGCTTGTAAGTAAATAGAAGTAACATTGCAGAGATTTCATTTTTCACTTATAGAAAATAGAAAAAAAATATGGAAAAAAAATCTATGAAAAGACAGAGTGAATTAAAACAGGTTTAATATTTAATGAGGAGGTCTAAGACCTGCAGTGCTCCCTAAAATTATTCTTACCTCGGGATAAGAACTGTTATGGGGAACTCTGTACATGAGAAAGATGCGATACCCAAGAATAGAACATTCAGATTGGGAATATTGCAGCACAATTATTCTGAAAAGTGCAGAAATGCATTAATTTACGACGCCTTTCTTGACACTGTAGGTTACTGTACAAACAATCAAAAGATAACTTGTAAAACTGAAGAGCAGACAATGCAACACACACGGTGAATTGTAGATGAAACAGGAGTTGGTCAAATCAAATATGGAAGTAGCTCATAGTTATATTCAAAAGTTATGTTTTACAAGTTTTAGAAATGTATTTGTAGAGTTTGTGATAAATGTTTATCTTGTTCAGCCTAAGGTGTGTTTTGACTATAGGGGGTCAAACAGCATCCCAACTCACCTAACCTTTGGGTTTTATGAAAAAGAATCAGTTTTTATTTAAATATCATGATTTACTTGGATGATGGATTAATGAGTGCAGCCTCTTCAAGGAACCAATATTCCAATTTGTATCATAATTTTGGATTTCTGTTCAGGACGATTACACACGATTATGATATCATGTTACAGCATTTTTGATGCAGTTCTTCACGTCCTGTTCCTGATACAAATGATTTGCATTGCAGCGTTTAACGTGGTCAAACGTAGCAGCGGTTTAATGGAAAAATCACGAAGTGAGATGAGCTCGTGTGTCTTTGGTCCTCTGCAAGTGTCACTGCATTCATGGATGATGCACACACAGCTGGGAGCCTGGAGTCCCTGCCAGCTAAAATGTGTGCGTGAATACCAGCTGCGCCCACCATGCACAGCCTCAAAGCTGCCGTCTCATCCCGCTTAGGCTGACACTGTCAGACTCGGATGGCCGTGTGTCACAGGTGTTTTAAGCTGCTTTGAAGCCCAAACTGCTCCTTCACAAAAGCAGTGCACATGCAGCTGCACCACCGCTGAACAATAGAGAAAACTTCAGCCTTAATGGCAGAACGTTAGCCGACTCTCTGGTATTCCAGTTGGCTGCTATCACGGAATAAATCCTATCATCTTTATTTAGAAACCGCATGAAACACCAGATTTTAATCTGAGAGAGTGTAATATGTTTTGATAGAGCTGAGCTATACAGGCCTATAATCACAATAATTTTTCTGGTCTGGCTCCAGCTTTAGGCCTTTTAGCTAATGACAGGCGCAGCGGTAATGGCTGTATCTGTAGCTGCTTTTTCTGGTCAGAACGTGACACATGTGCGGCGTGCACTTATTGTGTGTTTTGTGCAGGTTGCATGCGGAAAAAAAGAAAATGTGATTATATTCTGCAGTAATGGACACCTAAAATGAGTAACGATGTCTGTTTCTGTCCTAAATGACCTTGTTAGAGACATCTGCCTTTCATTCGTCTTCATTTCTGCTTTTAGTTGTTGAGGAGGAAAGGTTTTGCTGCACACAGTGCAGAGGATAGAGGGAGCTGTGCAGAGAAGCCTGGCGTTTAGCCTGTGGGATCTCGTTGAGTTGAGAAACGGAGCGGATAAGCAGCATTGTCTGGTATGGATCTATATGATAGCGGCCTAACACAATGAAGAGTTACATCAGGAAGCACAAAGACCAACATGCGTATTCATTATAGCATGAACAGAGTGTAGCCATGTATCAAAGCACATTTCAAGAATCTTTCATCTCACTTTCAGTCAGTATTTATTGCTGGAATAAAGCATTAAACTCGCAGATCCTCTCGGTGTTTATACTCATGAAAATCATTCTCCAGATATGAATGCAATTCATCAAAATAAATCAATAGAAAGCATTATCACTCTCTTGAAGCCTGTGAGCACGCAGTGATACATCCCCACAACAGAGCGTTGGAAGTGGCCTCCCGATCAATAAGCCTTTTTTCATGCATTCAACATTTTACACAAGACGCAGTTCAAACTGTGACGCTATTGACAGCATTGTTTCAGGGACCTCGGCGATGCCGCAACATGGTCAAATCCATTTGGCCCTGCCTAATGAGCTGTCATTTTTAGGTGGAGTGAGCTGAATGGACTGAGAATACAAATTAGGCAGATTTAGTTGCACTGTGATAACTACAATTCATTTTACAGTAGACCACTTTCAAAAGAAGGAGAAGAAAAAAGGCATGCCTCACTTTAAGACCCACTCCAATCAGTTTTTGTCTATTCCCAGTTTTCTTTTAGTTATGATTTTAAAGTTTTTGACCAAAATCAAAAAGTTTTTTCCTTTTTTTATGACATATTTTCAGCAGTAGCTGAAAAATATAATTCCGATAGGAAGGCAGGACTGCTGGCTTGGAGCTTTCCCGCCCCCCTTCCCGTCGCTGAGCGTTCACACGCAAACTTATAGCCTCAAGCTAATATTACCAGCACAAAAATATTAGCGAGCAATATTGTATAAATCCAGTCGTACAGTTCTGAACCAGAATTTGAATTCTCTTGAACGTTCATCATGCCTCGCACACCTAAGCGTGAGGAGGCCGCGGAGCGCCAATTTTAGCAGCTGTGTCATTCGTCTTAGCTTTTTCTAGCATTCAGTTTTCTGATCCAACACAACGTGAATTAAAAATTACTCTGAACACAGTTTGAATTGTAAATTCGTTTGGATAGACCCTCCATCATGAGAAAAAAATGCTATCAAAACATGTTAAAAACACAAAAAAGAGGTTTTCAAGACTATATAAGTTCAAAATTGTATTTTATTGAAATTGTTGTGAATCAGGACTACAAAAAAAGAAATGTAATTTGAAAAAAATTTTATGTGTGACGTAATGCTGGGTGATATTAAAAAAAAATGTGTATCACAATGTCAATCATTTTAAATGACAATAATGATATAAATCACAATATACCACAAAAAAGTATTTTCACTTATTTTCTGAAAAATAGACAAAAATGTCATTGCTTACTTTTCGTATTTATTCATTTAAGTAACATAAAACCGAATTGTCACAAATAAGAAACATTTTATTAAAAGTTCACCAATGTTACAAGTTTTTAGTAGAAAAACAAATTTTTTTCAAAAAAGTTCTGCAATACGCTGGGCGGGTCACAAGCTCCATTCTGATACATCCAGTTGTAGACAAATAGATCCATGAATGTCTTTGTTTTCCTCGTCTGAGCTGGAATCTGGATCCAAACTGTGTGGTTGGATATCTCCAATGAGGGGCTGTAAGCTAGTTGGAGAGGGATGACGGGAAGTGAGGTTCACTCACAATTCAGAGCAAAATTTCTATCGAGCTGGATTTTTTGCTTTGAACTACAGTTGTCATGTCAGGATTATTTTAGGAACTTTGAGCTGTTTTGTCCAGAACCTGAGTTTGTGTTTATCCATGCTCTACTTTATTGAGCAGGTATAGAATTTCACCTGAACTCTGAAAAACGTGTCCACAAAGGATGTTCACTTCCACGAGAATTTTTGAAATAATGTCAAAACAGATGAACTATCCAGAAGTTTTAAGAAGATAAGAAAGTTTTGTTGAAGTGTAAAAAGTGCAAATGCTTAAAAAACAAAAGTAAAGTCCTGTTGGTGAACATGATTGGACGAGGAGGATGAGCAGGACCAGCCAAGAATACTCTTAAAAAGTTGAAGCCAAAAATACTACCCAAGTATGGGTCCAGTAAGACCAGAACTCCTAGTTTTTTTCTGTAGTAATATAGATTTGTTTTTACTGCACTTATATGTATTTTAAAATTATACAAAACTACAAAAATTGAAACCAAAATAGCTGAGATATTATTGTATCAAAGCTACGTGATAAGTAAAATATTTTAAGATTGTCCGTCAAATGAATGAAAACACACACATATATACTGTATATCTCCTCAATATATACCAATCTGTTTTGGTTGGCTGTGAAAAAGATCATTTTTATTTAAGTCTTTGAGTATTTGTGCTGTTTCAGGCAGATATATATAAATAAACCCCACTGAAGAGGCGGTTAATGATTGCAGAGTGCTGGTCCTCGGAGCTGTGTGATCTCTCGCTGCACATTTATGAATATTTGGATGAAAGAAATGTGGAGCTGAAGATAAAGGGAGCTCTTGGCCTTTTGATATTTAGCCATTACATCACTTTAAAACACCTCACTACTTTTTTTTTCCTCCTCTGTCACGAGCCATCACACCCACACAGTTACTAGAAGAAAGAAAAAAAAAAAAACAGTCTCAGCAGCATCCGTGCACGACACGTGCTCAGTGCAGACGCTGGAGCAGCACCGCTGGCCCCGAGTCCCTCCGTCGGGACCTGCCGGTGTTAAGCAGCTCACCCGAAGGGCTGCTCACTGATACTTACTGGTGAAGGAAAAAGCAGATCCTCGTAAACCAAGTATCACTGGAGATGATCTGGAAATATAATGGATGCACACTGTTTGCACTTCTTGCAAAAAATATATAGAACTCGAATCTCTGGCACTAAAAAGAGTGAACACGTCAATGGATAGTGGTAGTTAAATATAAATGTTGGAGTTTTTGTTATATTAAATTAAAGCCTTTGCATGCGCTCTGCATTAATTCAACATAAGCTTTTGCAAATTGCCCCCCCCCTCTCTGGTTAGGGACCTGCAGGGTTATGCAGAAAACATCAAGGTGAAGGTAGAACAGAGCTGCAGAGGTAAACACAGATTATGTATATTTTATTTATGCTGAAGTCGCTCCAGCCATGCATAGCAGTAGTAAAGCTGTTGGCACCAAAGTAAGTGGGACAGCAGAGGTTGTGAACTCTGACGCTCTTGAGTTTTCCGCTGAATCTGTGCTGGAATGTTGTCAGTCTACTCATGCAGATGCCATACAAGTATATGTATCACAGCTTTCTCTGGTTGTTTGTCAAGATGCAAAATGATTCTTTTTTTTACAGAAATCTGTTCTCCATCATGTGTTACTTTCATTTGGATTATTCTATGTGAATAATGCAAATGTTCTCTCTGTGGTTTTCCTTTCAGGCTGATCAGAGACGAAAGCTTCCATCTCTTCCAGCTCAGTGAGAAGCCAAAAGGTGAGTATTTTTTCTTCAAAAGCCTTTGAAGTGGGATTGCAGCAAGCTTCATCACTCTGAGTCACCTTCTCCTTAAGAGAGATGTTTTGCAATTTTACAGTCCGTTGTATTAATGATCAATTGTTGTGCTTCACGGCTCAGAGAAAACCTTTCTAAATTGTTTGCACCTACAGCGGTCTGTTAAAGTGCATTTCTCACTACGCCCTTTTTTTTTTCCTTTCTTGATGCCCTCTAAGCACTCATTTCTGAAGACAGAATCATGCACGGCACATCTCCTGCGCTAAGCATTTTCGTAATCCCCACAGTAAAAAGGGAAATCAAAAGGCAGATCTGATCAATCATTAGTGTGCTCATCTGTGGCTGGCAGGCTGACAAGCCAATTTCAGAGCTGCGTAGTTTGATCCTTCGAGCTGCAAAGAAGACAAATATGTACAAAGACTCACACGCAGTGGGTCAGACTGGAAAATATAAAACAAATCTATAAATATCTGAGGCTCACACAGTTCTCCAATTGAAAGCTAACTGGAGCACAGATCAATGCTCGACTGCACAAACCGCATTTATAGACACAAAGGCAACAATTGTAGACAGAGGTAAACGTTTACAAAATAACCTGTTTAGGTCAGGGAACAACATCTGAAGAAGACATTTGGAGTTCTTCTTCATGTGTTTCCATTGCACTGGAATGGATTTTTCACAGGTTTAAAATCTCAAATCATCCAAGAAGAGTTGAACTAAATCAAAGCATTCTTCATCCATGTTTATCAAATAAAACGATCAACTCATTTATTTTTACAACCTGCCCCTGGCTGCATACTTAATCCCGTAGTCCCATGCACCTGTCCGAGGGTTGACCCATACAGGTTCTGCATGTTTGGGGTTCTCTGTAGGACAGGGGGCGCAGAAAGGAGAGGCTGCGTCTTAAGAGGAGTACAGGTGTGTCTCTGTTTCTATGACGCTCCTGCATCCACCTTAAGGCGCCAAATCATGAAAACAGAACATGTGGTATTGTCTAGTATTTGTAAGAGTAATATAATTTACAGGTACTTATGACGGATGAGGTATGCTGTTGTACGCTGTTAGTATTTGTGAGGGTTTGCAGACTGACTCTTTACTAACCATGCTCCATCGCTTTTGGCATTGGGTGTGCAGGTGATACGTATGAGCCCATAGGACTCCCTATGACACCTAAACAAACTACACTAAACAAACTACACTAAACAAACTACACTTAGCCAGGCTGCATTTTGCTTGAACCGCACCAATGGTTCATACAAGAGGACCTGGTGGCAGAAACGAAGGTGATTGAAAATCAATAGCTGCAAGTGGAACTTTCTCAAGATCTTAGCAGCCACTTCTATTAATTTTTTTCTTATTGTTCAGGATTAGCTTAAAATGTGTCAAAAGAGGTTAAACGCTTTATTACAGTAGATTAAGAAAAGCGCTCAGATTTGTAAAACTGTTAAAACTTTTACGTTACAGTTTTTACATTTGACCACAGTTAGCTTGCATTAACATCATTACACAATCGACATGAATCAGTTCTGTTTCACCGATATAAAATTTCTTTATATGTGCAGTAATGTGCTTCAAATTGAAAAAAAAAAATAGCTTTAAAGTGTTGTTTACCGGCACAAAATCGCTTTTCTCTGCAGATTAGTTAATCAGGGGGTACCTGGTCTTGGACCTCCTTCCGGCTAATGATTTTCAGACGCCATCTTTTCTGCCACCAGGTCCCACTGGGCTCACAGGGAATGAAAAAAAATACAAATCTGTAGGACAAATTTGACTTACTTTACCTTACGTGTTGTTTAAGTGTTTACTACAATGTGTCACCCAAATCTAAGGGCAGCTGTAACTAGGGCATAATTCGTTAAGAATTCTTCTTGTGTTTAACTATTGTTCAGACTTCAGGATACATGTAATCTAGATGTGCATTTAGACTTAAAGTAAAAGTAAAGACAATTTATCATAAAATCTTTGGACATTGTAGAGGAGCTCATGGTCGACGCAATTCTACAGTCATGTTAACTTTTGGAGATACATATGCAAGGTGAAGAATGTCTGGGTTCATTGAAACACAGATGAAATAAAAATTGTTGGATTTTTCTGCAGAACTAAATAAAGATGCAAATTTGAAAATAATTCAGAGGATTTGGCATAAAATGTATATACAATACATTAAAAGACATTCTCAAAAACTGAGATGTTGACAGTGAAATTTCTATGCTCAATATAAAAACTGATCTAAGCTAATGTCAAAGTTATACATGACCTGAAGAGCGATGGTACAGCAGACCGCAGGGGGAATATAAAAATACCATCATCCAGCTGCACATTGCCTACTCATTCTGTATATTTATAGATTTCTGCAAGTCTAAAGAATATGCTGCTTGAAAGTTGTGTAGCAGTGGAACTCTACACACTAGATTTGACTACACAAACACTGAAAATGCTCTGAGGGATGCTCCAACACAAGAATCTTGTGATGGCTTTATTGCCATGCCTGCAGACAGAGAAGGACGGGAGCCAGAAGCACTAGAGGAGATCAGAGTCTGGTCCCGGGAGCCCGTTCAAGCACCACAGGACTGCTTTCAAAGCTGATAATGAAGCATTTTAAGGGTACTGCTCCATCTGGGGACTTCATTGACTGTCTTGAATACCTCAGCTGCCGGCCACATGTGTTGAATTGGTATTTTCTTGTAATAAAGTCCCAGAAGTCTTCGGGACCAGGAAATGATTGAGGACGTGTTCAGATGTTTCAAACCCCATTTGTAACATCTAACTTTACAAGTCTTTAAAGCATCACTGTGAAGTTGACTGTGGCAGCAGTCACAGTTTTGGCCCAATGTTCACATCTGTTTGTTCAATCTTCTGTAAAGAAAAAAATAAGTGTCAAACTTCCAAACACCTTAGGGGGGGTCCATGACATTTGGAGTGCTGACTATGGCTGCTAGCCGTTATAACATTCACCACATCATTAGGTCGGCTGATGACCCCTGGTAGTTGTCTTCATGAGTCAGCACATGGGAATGAGGAGAAGAAAACTGGTGAAAATCCAACAACCACTCCGGAGGGACGTCAAACCAAAGCCAACCCAACGATCACCTGCAACTCCCCCATGGAGAATTTAATACATTTAGGCTTATAAACTTTATAAAAGCAAGGTGGTATTTATTATTCCACCATCAACCACCTGGAGATGGTGCGCAGAGCAGATGGATATCACCTTTGTTCCTTTTACAGCTGTACAACAAATCTCTCAAACTGTCCTTACAGGTTATGGGCTGTCTGGGGAAGAAAAATGGGCAAACCTGTATGGGGCATATAGGGCAGCTTATGGACCACTCCCTTAATCTCTAGTGCAGAAATGTTATGTACTTTTTTTTTCTATGGGCATGCTGCGGGAGACAACTCGTAGGGAAAACTTGTATAAAGAGTGAGTAAGGGTGAAATAGGTCAGACGGAGGCACATCGTATTAGTGCTCATGTACTTATCATGATGTGCACTCCCCACATTTGTGTGTGGTCAGAAAGGGGCCAGTACTCACAACTCATTAATGAGTGTGGCACTGTATAACGTGCACGTAACTTCCGTCAGCCTTACAAATGCTTCATGATGCACTTATCACAATCATGGCAATCCCACTTTTCATGAAGTCCCTCGAGTGGACACATTAACACACCTGTGTTCCCTTTGAGATGCAGTCACGCCTGTCTATGACCTTCCATGGGCTGGGACAACCCAAGAACCTGCAGTATAGGCGGTTGACCCACACAGGTGCATATGACTAAGGCATAGACTCTCGAGTGTGCCTCTTTGGCACAAAAATCCTGATACTGTAAAGAGTCAAGCCTCCAAACCATCTGTCAAATTTCTACGAGTCCAGTGCGTCAAAACAAATATTTTGATATTAAAAACTCAAAAAATCTGAGCTCTGGTTTGACATTGAAACTTTGGATTGAATGAGGAGACTGATGACAAGTCTGCTGAAGGTTCCACAATACTAGCAGTATATCTGAATGGGGGAATTTTGAATTGAATATTGGCATTACATAACCGGATTTACCTGGCAACGCAGGATTAAGACATCTGGGCTAATATTAAATTCTCTTCTTTGCAATTTTAGAAGTCTACTACATTTTTTGCTTACAGACTCCTCAGCTGCAAAGGTTTGAAGCAATTTTGGGTTTTTTCTAAACTAGGGGTGTCCAAAGTCAGTCCTCGAAGGCCGGTGTCCTATGTGTTTTCCCACCAACCTCCCATTGAAGCTCCTTATTGGCCAAACACACCTGATCCAGGTAATCATTAGCAGATAAGATAAAGTCACTGGAAAACCAGCAGGGGGCCGACCCTCGAGGACTGACTTTAATACCCCAAAGTTTAATACCAAATTTTAAAGTTTCTCAGGTTTTGCCAGAATTTTTTTTTTTTTTACCAAAACACAAAACCGATCAGTTTTCTGGTTTATTGACCTGATTTTTTTCATCTAGATCTTAAAGAAATTGATGACTTGGGTCATGGTTGTTTTTTCATGTTTGCAGCTCTAGTCAATTTGTTCTGAGATATTTGACATAAGCAAAAACTGGATCATCCCCGATTATTTAGACACTTTGAGTTGACAAAACCTGTGATAAAATTCAAAATACAGATAACCTGTTTTTTCTCTGTAACAAATATTTCAAAGACATTCCAGTCTAAAAAAAGATCCTCTTTTCTTATTGTTGAACAGGTGAAATCATGGCCTCAGAGTCAAAGTGTTTTGTGTGATATCCCCTACAGCAGAGCTGCAGAAAAAGGAAAAAAATTCAAAGTAAAACAGTTTCCTGCAAAAAAAAAACAACATAAACACATAAACCCAGTGAAAGGTGCTGATAAGCAGCTCTCTAGGGAGTAAAGTAGAGTGGCGGAATACTGTTAAAACTCATTAACTATCAGACTCATACATCTTTACAAATGTGACACTGATGGGTGTCTGGGAGGACCGATAAGGAGCAAGAATTAGGGAGGAGAAGATTTTCTTTTTCCTTTTTTCCTGGGGATTTACACAAACATGCAAGGAGAGTTTTAATGCCCTCTGCCAGTATTGATTATCTAGCTGTCTGTCTGATTGAGAGCTTGGTACAGAAAAGCACACATTAATGAAATACTCTGGCAGACCTTGGGATAACTCAAACACACCGTTTCTTGCACCCTAACGGGGAGGAATTGAACAAATATCAGCAGAGAAAAATTTATAAAAAATATTATTTGGTAAAAGAAAGAAATCAAAGAGCAGGTGGTGCCTTATGAAGCATAGATGACAGTGAGATGATATCACATCTGCTGTGCTATGACTAAAATGTCACTCCGAGATTGACGGGACTCAATGACATATTCAGATTTGACATCATTCACACTTCTAAGTTTAGGTCACAGTTTGCAAATAGAAGTAATGGGACTTTTTTCTTCTTAGATTTGTCATCGGATCACATTAGAGTAATAAAGGTAGGTAATTAAAAACCCAGAAAATAAATATATAATTTTTTTCTATTTACACATGAATATTTTATACACATTAAATATATTAATATTATGAAGGCAAAAAGCTTTGTTGGTAACTTTGCTATTTTGTGGCTCTTTATACAAACCAGCTTGGTACACTAAACGGCAAAGGAAATGTAAATTAAACACAAGTTTCTCTTTGAATTAAATCAAATTAATAAAACATGTAAACTTGAATTTACAGGAGCACACTACTAATATCCTGAATCGTGGCACATAAATGTGAGCTTGGAGAACAAATTTCCCTATAGAACCATTTTTAGTGGAAGTCAAAAGTTGTGATACCCTGTTATTAATAAAAAGTCTCTCACATGTCGAGCAATGTTGCTGAGCTGTAACTGCTGAAAACTTTTTGGGATCAATTTCCAGAATGAGGCTAACCATCAGCCTCTACCTGATTCCGGTATGAAGTTATGGCCTCTAAAAACGACTCACAAACACTACAACCTTTTTTGTGCACTATAAGGTGCACCGTCCATGAATTGTCTATTTTTTTTACTTATATCATTTATAAGGCACATTAAGCCAGACAATAGTGTCAGAGATGAGTTAGTCAGACTTTAACTTGTTTGTAGCACACTACATGTTAGAAGCGCTAGGTGCGTAAACGACATCGTATAACTCTCAACTTGTTTGTAAAACTTGAATAAAACAGACCGATACTGTTAAAAAAAAAGTTACTGTGGCTATGCTAGCCCTCAACCTTCTTGTAATAAGTAAAAAATAACAGTCGGATACGCTACATATTTGTCCTGTAAACATATTTACAATAACGCACCTAAACCTCTTGTCAGAGCACTGTGTACCTATCAAAATCACGTCAACATCAGTAAGCAAAACCAGACTACATTTAGCTCTCCGAAAGGAGAGTTAAGGAAAAACAGAGCCTCAGAATTCGGACATCACTTTTATTTGATGATGTTACCAATAGTTTCTGGTCACCTCGCGTTAGCGCGGAGCTTCCAGTGCTCGAATAAACATAATCAACTGCGGTTGTATGGCTTTGAAAAGGTCATGCTAAAACAAAAAGTCATTACTTACAATTAATTGTAAACTTCTCTGGTGAAGTTCTTCACGTGAAAAAAAGTGATTCTCCTTCCCGGCACAGCGCCCTTCCGACAGAGGGGTCTGTGTTCCTCTGTTTGGAGGGTTTCCCCTTAAAAAAAACAATGTTGGACAACCCTAACACAACTAATTCCCCTACGAATGGAGAGGTAGGGAGAAGGGAAGAATTCGGATTGGGCCTCAGACATTCTTATGACTTCAACCAGTTAACTTAAATCTAGCCAATTCTGAACACGTCACAATTGTGACGTATTTACACAATTAGGCAGAATCAGCTGATTCTGTCAAAGCAAAACGCAGCTTTTCAAAGACTTTCGGTGGGTCAAAGACCTTGTGTTCTTAAGGTGTTTCTGGTGACATCGCCACTGTTAAAGGGTTAAACGTGGCTGGTTACCAAAGTGCAGGCGGCTGTGACTGCTCAACAACATCCATAGGGGAAGGGGCGGAGTCACAGCCAGCATAGACAGAAACCAAAGGCGAAGAGAAGAAGACTGAGAAAATGTGTAAAACAAGCAGATAACAGTCAAAGCGGATTGTTAGAAACAGTGTCTGTTGTTTAAACTACAAAAACTTCAGAAGAAAAGCTTAGGGATTTTCTATTTTGATTTGGCAATCAGGTTTAAGCAGGAAATTAACCTGACAAAAAGTGCAACAGTTGTTAAAATAATGTCAAATCATGTTTTTTTATGAACTATTTTTTAAAACGTTAAAGTTCTATGATATGTAAAATCAGTTACATTCACTTATTTACTTATATTTTTAAAAACTTGTTCTCAAAAAGACATTATTTAAAGCCTCCAAACTCTCTTGCATTCTTGAATTTGTATTCATGGTGGAGTCTGCCTCTTCCTCGCTGTTTTCTGATCTGTTGGTGCGGTTCCCCCTCATCCAAACCTGAGATCCAGAATCAAAGAAATGTCCCGTAGGTACATCATAGAACTCTGTAACCTGCTGAGCACTAAAAGAAGAATAAAGAGAAAGAAACAGCTAATAAATGTGTTTGCCGTGAGATTACTGTTCGCCATGAACCCTGCAAAGAATTCAGGGGGAGCAATGGGGTGCAAGGATTTTAGGACAGAGGGAAATCACCAAGAAAAAGACTCATTGAATAGATTGAAAGGGTCAAAGCTGAAAAAAGTTAGGAATGATGTAAAGCAAAGACTAAGTGGTTAAAAAAAGTGGGAAATACTTAAAAAGGGGGAGTGAGGAAAGAAAGAAACAAATGTAAGCCCTGAAGGATTAAGTCTCTCGTTTCTCTTTAGGGATGAATTGAAAAAGAGGATTTCCACCCCCTATCGTTTCAGCTCTTCCCTTTGATATTTCTCTTCCTCTCCCTCTCTTTTCTGTCTCATATTTTAATATCTTTAGTCTCTATTCATCATGCTGGAACAGACTGGCTGAGCTCGCTAAAGCATGAACACACATGGCTAACCATAGCTGGACACAAATCCCCCTCTGCTGTGCTTTCTCCCTCTTTTTCCCCTCTGCTTGGCAATTTCACTTGATCTCTTCATTTCTGTGCTGCCGTCATCCATTATCTGCTCCCTCATAATGTCACATGTTTGTTATGGACTTGAAAGCGGCATCAATTCTCTTTAGACTACCTCTTTGTTCTCCATCTGTGGTGGTTTGGCTGTTTAACTGTCTTGCCGGGCCAATAACACAACGGCGCTCTCCACTGCTGTGGCCGCTTCATCGAGCATTCCTAATAAGATAGATTAGTTTCCTGCTGATCAGTTAATGGTACGTTCAATGGGTCTCTGCAGTCTTCTGATTTACAGTTAGTGTGTAAATGCATTATTGAGGGTTTCTGTCTGAATCAAAGTCACATTGTTTGATGCAGAAAGTTAGAAATGACTCTTTGTGACGGACTCTGATCAACACTTGCTTGAAGCTCACATGTTGCTGAGCTGTGACTGCTAAAACCTATTGGGATCCGTTTCCAGAATGAGGCTAAATATTTGTCTGGGGTATACTTTATGAGGAACTGGGATTTCAGGTCTTTCCAAAGAAAATCTCTCATAAGAATCAAAGAGATTTTTTCAAGGGTGTCGATCTCATGTCAGGAAGTCTCTGAGTATTATAAACTTCTACATTTCCAAATTTGAACATCAACTGTTCCAGCATCTCAAATGACCCCTAGAGGAAGGTTTTAAAAAGATGAACTGCAGACCAAAAGACTTGACCTGTTTTTTGATTGGTGCATTAGTGGAGATATGGATAGAACTAACAAAACTTGCTTTACTGTTTCCCACTTTCATATTGTTCTGAGTGGGGCAGAACACGTGGAATAGTGCAGCAGTAGTTCATGGCTCATTTTTGCCCTTCAGAATCCAACAGTTGACGTCACAGTTCTGTCCAATTAACATTTGTCTCTGGTGTCCTTCTGAAACAGATGAGAGTGGTGGGTGTAGAGAGAGATGCCTATAGGGCCTCCTTTGTTAGACTCCTGCTTCATGACCTAAACCAAGATTAGCAGCAGATGACAGAGGAATCTGTTTAGAGGGATGTTTGGGAAAATACAGTAGATGCAAATAACTATGGAAAAAATAGTGAAAGAATGGATGGATGGATGGATGGATGGAAGGGAGGGAGGGATGGAAGAAAGGAAGGACGGACAGATGGATTGATGGATGGATAGATGGATGGATGGAAGAAAGGAAGGACAGACAGATGGATGGATGGATGGATGGATGGAAGGATGGATGGAAGAAAGGAAGGACGTACAGATGGATGGATGGATGGACGGAACGGATGGATGGATGGAAGAAAGGAAGGACAGATGGATGGATGCAAGAAAGGATAGAAGAAAGGATGGATGGATGGATGGATGGATGGATGGATGGATGGATGGATGGATGGATGGATGGATGGATGGATGGATGGATGGATGGATGGAATGGATGGATGGATGGATGGAAGGATGGATGGATGGAAGGATGGATGGATGGATGGAATGGATGGATGGAGATGGAAGGATGGGATGGGATGGAATGGATGGATGGATGGATGGATGGATGGATGGATGGATGGATGGATGGATGGATGGATGGATGGATGGACGGACAGACGGACAAATGGACGGAAGAAAGGAAGGACAGATGGATGGATGCAAGAAAGGATAGAAAAAAGGAAGTATGGATGGATGGATTAACAATCAGATGACTGGACAACATAAAGAAAATGATTGGAAGGATGGATATATAGATTGATGAAAGGAAAGTATGAATGGTTGAATGGATAGATGGACAAATACACAAACAGATGAGTGGAAGGACGGATGGATGTAGTGACTGATGGATGGGTTGATGAATTAGTAAATGGATTAATGGATGGATCTCATAAATACTGTGACTTTAATTGTCCATAACAGAATAAACCATCATTCATGTCACACTCATGACCCAAAGGCTGATTTGATGGTGGGGATCAAAAAAACGATCTGGTGAAATCTGACTTTAGTCACCAGACAGTAGATGCTGTTATTTTGTGTGCGACAGCAGAACAAGATGTGTTTTCTCTGAGCTGTTTGGTCCCTCTTGTCTTACACATGTGGATGACAGTAACCATCAGAATGAAAGGCGTTGGATGCTGACGCACGGCTGATGAAATGGACAGAAAATAAACAGTTTCACAGCTGAACTAAAACTGCTTTTCCAGAGAAACTCAAACAAACCCTGCAGCTAACAGCTCTCCGCTGATGATCACATCTCTTTTTTTTCCCTTCACCAATTTTCTCTCCATTTCCTGTGCGTGCCGTTTGCTGTTTCATCCTCCGTAGTTTTCTTGTTGTGGCATTTTGATGCGGCCAGTCTTAACAGTGCTTCGTTTTTTGTGGCCTAAAAATTTAAACCACTTTCACGAATCAGCATTTTGAAGATTTCAGATTGAAGGTTTTTTATTTGAAGAAAGCTCATCAGCTTTTGTGCAAACATATGAATCCATCATGATGTCTGAGAGCCCCCCCCTCCATGGTTATGCAGCCACTGCTTCGCTCCGGCCGAGCTCTCTTCATTTCTCTGTGGTCATCTGTCCCCGCTCCCAAACCTTCAAGAATCCAAAGTATTCTATTTTTCTTCGGCTTGAAATCAATTCCAGACGCAACCGTTTCCTGCCCCATCCACCCCCACCTCCCCCCTGCACTGCAAAAACCACACACACAATAACAAGGCCTTGGCTTTAGATTGTTTTTTTGAATTCTTCAGAGTTGAAGGCCCTTCAACAGCTTTCTGAGAAAGTTTTCCGATGATTTACAGTCAGAGTTTTGGCCCTCATCATCATCGCCGTCCCATTTATCTGCCTCCTCCTCCTCTCTGTGAATCTCTTACATTCACATACGTCAGGAATCTGGAGTGAGTACAGATACTGGATCTTCATTTGGAAGCGCTTCTCGTGTCATCCATTTCCACATGTGTGTCAGACACACACAGAAGTCTGTTCGGAGAGTAACAGCCCGCCCCACAAGTCAGAACTTCTCCCAAACTGGGAGGAAAGAGAAGTGGGACAAAACAAGAATGAAAATGACACAAAACCAGCGATTCTCTGCTGTACCGTGTAATTGTCCGTGTTCCTTTTCGGCTTCTTAAAGTCCTCTGCAGTAATTACAGCATCAGTGGAAGCTCCTGTTACAGAGCTTTAATCTGCAAATACCGGCCGGACAGAGAGGAGAGGAGAGGAGAGGAGAGGAGAGGAGAGGAGAGGAGAGGAGAGGAGAGGAGAGGAGAGGAGAGGAGAGGAGAGGAGAGGAGAGGAGAGGAGAGGAGAGGAAAAGAAAAGGAGAGACATTCAAACCAGGGAAATCAACGAATATACAAACTAAAGCAAAACATACTGAAAGAAGGAACAAAAATGAAAGGATTAAAAAAAGGAAATCGTTTCAGGAAGGAAATCAACGATCCGTGGAAAGAAGTTAAACAGGGTAGTGGGAGAATGAACAAAGGAAAGAGGGAAGAAAAAAGAAAGAAGAAGAGTAGAAAAACAGATAAACAGGGCAACATTAATATGGTTAAAGAAAGTCCAAAGAGAGACAGAAAAGAAAAAGAATAAAAGCAAAAACATTGAAAAGAAAATGAAGATTAAAGTAACATTTCTGACTTTCTTTTTTCAAATTGTTGTGAATTGGGAGCAAAGGAAAATCACTGGAAAAGATCTTATTTGTGACATAGGAAATACTTTAGGTGAACCACGAGCTCACTGCTCCGAGCTCTCAAAACAGGGAAGGGAAAGGGGGTGGGGTTGCCCCACACTAATGTCTAGTTCACACACACAGATCAACGTAGTGGGCCGACTACGGAGTTTGGTTTTACTTGTCTGATGATGGTAAAAAAAAAAAAGCTCTAAATAACCACAGCTCAAGAACCGTCGCGGAAAAATATGTGTCTGGTATGAACTGGACGTTAACGCGCACACTCCGCCCGCGCACCGCTTCGCAGCTCTCCCGCCTCCAGTGGGAACCGGTCCAACCCACAGAGGGGAATTTCTAGTCAACTCCTTCTGCTCTGCAGAAACTATGTCCTGGAAACACCACACAGGTTTTATGATTTTTGCTAAAAGACCACTAAGAACAATGTGACAGTAGATCAGAAGATAATCAGAGCCTTTTTTGGAGGAAAAATAATTATAAAAATAGACAACATTTTAAAAAATTGAAAAACAAAAATGGTGGGAAGATTTAGGAAATATCAAAGATGATAATGATAAAAGTTAGAGGAATATAACTGGATTCTGAAGGTTTTTGCGAGATTGAGAGCTATCAAGAGCAAAACTGAAGTTTTTACTCTTATTGTTTAGCAAAAACTATTTATTCTGTTGTGTTTTTATTTATTTATTAAATACAAAAAAAGTTGCATGTATGCACCAACACCAGGGCTCCACTGTTTATAATCTTTGATTTACTGAAATGTTTTAATTGCTAACGCGACATCATTCCTTTAGAATCTAGAATGAATGTATGTTAAAGATTTTCTGTTTAAGCGTCACCACTGACGCCTCAGGTGGTTAAGAATTATTTATATTTTTCGGTGACTTTTTTGAGCAATACTATTTTTTATTTTGTATATGTTTCATCTTAATCCAATTTATGTTTTTTTCCCTCCTAAGTTAAAATAACTCAGACATTAGTCATTTTTTGTAACTGTGGAGTAGGGTTAAAAATAACCCAACTTGGATTGTTTTTAACAATGCCGTTTTTGGTGTGTATCAGCACATAGGTTTTATCAAATTGTGATTTTTATGAAGGAACTTTACAAACCAGAATCCCATTTTTCAAAAAGGAAACATTGATGTGTCCTTTAGTCGAATGCGTGATGTGTAAATGAATGCAGCTGCGTGGCAGCGAGTGAACCTCGGTCACAGCGATCCAAAACAGATTTGAAGATTAAAATGCGCACAACAGGCTCAGAAAGCTGCCTCTGTCTCATCATCAGGAAAAGTGCTGTGATGGAACATAATTTACCACAAACAGCGGATGATTTCCATTCAGATTACTATGATTGCCAGTAATTGACTGCAATCAAAATGATCTAAACAGAAATGTTCTTGAAATTACAGCAAATCCAGTTTATGACATCAAATTCTTTCAGCTGGATGATGCTGCTGGCGTGTAAATCAGGCTCTCCAAACACCGCTAAGATGGGAGTGAATGAAAGCTCTCACTGATGTTCCTCTTGGTTTTCTCTTGGTACCTTTGTCTATGTCACAATAGTAGAAAGGCTGGAGGTTACACTATTGATCCTAATTTTAGCTGCCTGATTGATCATAGGTGTCCCCCCCATGCAATAAAAAGACTAAGGTGTATTCACAAAATGAAATTATCTCTTTCATAGACTTTAGTTCTTTCTCTGATTGAAGAAAACTAAAACAGCTGAATGTGTGTCTTTATTAAATCTTAAAGTTTATGGATAAAACAGTCTTCAATGAAAATATGTGATTTATAAATAATCTTTAACGGTCAGGATGAGAGAAATATTAAGATTATTCAATATCAAAGGATCAAAGTATGTTCTGCCTTAAGTGAACGATACGATATGAGAAAAACTTGTGATATTGGTGATCAATATTTCGATGATAATATGACTGGTGATAGATGGACAGATAGCAAAACAAACAACTAATACATCATTTCCATTTCACTGCAACAATTTCATTTAAATAAAAGTCAGCAGAAATTATCCTCCAAACGACCCACGTGTACAGAGAGGGCAGGGATCTAACGTAAAATGGCTCAATTGGATTGGTCAACGACATGAAGGGCTCCTCCATTTGATTGCTCAAATGCGCAAAAGGTTCTTTTGAACTAGTGAAATACTTCAACCTGCCATGAAACTGTTATATACCAATAACATAAAAGCAAAAGAACTGGTCAACTTGTTATATGTACCTTGTTTTGGTTTTACTTAGCTGGAAAAAATACTTCAACCAACCAAGTAGCCTAATCACTTATTACTAACTGGTTTATCATGGTGATTTCTTGATCTCTTGTTATGCCAGTTTTGCATTTCCTTTACTTCCCCTAGTGGCAGAATTGCGCATTGCAGGCATTTATTTAAATAACCATTACTCACCACAGGAATGGGCTAGAAACTTGCTTTCTCCCCCAACATCCCAATATATTTATTTCTATTTATTACTGATCCATCTGACGGGATAAATTCAGCTAGGGGTGTATGTTTGACACCCCTGTCCTAGATGAAGACAGAAACTGTACGAAGAAACACTAAATTCGTTTTGGACAAACAAAGCACACGTCCTGCTTAAATTTAGATGTACACGATGAGTGTGAGCACATGCATGAGAGCGTAACTTTACACTCAACTGGTGACCTTTCTTCCGTAGGTCACAAAGAGCTCAGTTGAGCGTTGGATCTAAAGTCCAAGAACACTCCAGTGAGGCACCGGTTAGAGAAGAAGCATCAGATGTTTGTTGAAATCAACCACCTGCGGAGGCAGTATTATGATTAGGATGTATTTATGCTCTAATTTAGCAAGAGGTTTGTTTTCTATTCAGCATGGTGTGTTCAAAGACAAGCAAAAAACAAGATATCATGTGTTTGATGTAGTTTTATCACACGTATTTTGGTTTTCACATTTCTATACTATTTTAGATATTTGGCACAGCTTTACATTTAGATTGCTCAACAATTTCAAGCTAAATTGGTCAATAAAACATTTCTTGACTTGAAGGGCAGCCTCAGTACAGAGTAGTGCAGCCACAAACGATTAATATAATAGTCGACTAATCAAAGATTATTTTTTCCGATTGGTCGACTAATCGGGTCAAGCGCAAACTCTATAAAAATTACACATCATTAGCTTTAAACTAACTAAAAAGTAGATACATAGCATTACCTGTGATGATGCTAGTGTGACTGTTGTAAGCTGAATTTGGCCCCTGAAGATGCTAAAATTGATAGCTAAGTCGCTGAAGCTAATAGCTGAAATCGCTAAAACTGATATCCAGCTAAAATATTAGTTAAATACCAAATGAGCCTAGAAAACTGAAAAAAGTCTAAGTTAGCCAAAACAGTTGGCATTTAGCTGAGATATACTCCAAATTAGCCTTAAAACCTTAAAAAAATGCAAAAATAGTCCAAAAAGCTAGCAGAATACCATATAACATTCAACTTTACTACACTTTGACTCCATATTATATAAAGTAGTGACTAATCGATTATTAAATTAGTCGTCTGCTATTTTAATAGTCGATTAGTCATCGATTAGTCGACCAATCGTGGCTGACCTCTGATCAGAAGATGGCAGGTTTGGTTGCCATGCCAAAGAGTCTTTATCAATATCATGTATACACCATTTTGAATAACTCTTTTAGCCATGAACCAAAGCTTGGATGAAGCGCTATGCAGTCAGAACTGAAACCTTTATTCTTCCACACGAGATCCACCATGCTCAGCCCCTCCCACAATCCCCCTCCCCTGCATCATATGCATTCACATTGATTCACACAGGGGCACGGATTCGGTCATGGGAGACTCTTCCCCTAAGAGGAAGCAGATCTGCTCCAGCGTGCAAACCGATCCCGCCCGACTGTTCTCTCCATCAAAAACCCATCAAAGCTGCGTGACACTAAGCTCATTACCTTTACACTGATGGAAAGCAGGTGACAGGATTTGGTTGTGACTAATGTTCAGCCTCGGCAAATCTATTTGCAGAGGATCCCTCACTTGGTTTCCGCTTCGCTATACTCCCATAACCACCGGGTTATGAGAGACAGTGATTATGGTCTGTGCAGGCGCGTCATGTGACTTTGAGCTCTGATTTAGCACGAGGAAAAAAAAAAAAATATCACACTAGTTTCAATCCAATCAGTCTTTGATTTATTCTCCTCTCCATCATTTCTGACGGAGCCGAAAGTCTGATGAAGTGCTGAGAAACAAAAGCTGCAAAGCCACTGCATATTGATGACCATTCGCACTGCATATTCTGTAGATTTCCATGTTCCTAAAGGAAAAACGGATCTTTAACTAATTCTTTTCACTCCTTTTTCCTGGTCAAAGAGATAATTACAACATTAACTGATTACCTTTAAAAAAAGGAATGTGTGTTTGTGCACATGAAAAGAGACTGGGGTCTATAGCAGGTGGTAATTAGTGCTCTTATTTTCCTAATGACTTAATAGAAATCAGGAGCCCCTCCACACAGACCTCCTGTGCAGAAGCGGAGTCCGGGTTGGAGCGTGTCAGACTTACAAGCCTCTCATTAATACTTATTTTGGTGAATGCTGAGAAAGCGTTGCACCTCTTTCATTGTATTTGCTTAACCACACACGTGCACACCCGTGCACAAACACACTTCTATTAGATCTTCTAATTGAAAGGCAATTAAGCCTCAGGTTTCGTGGTGTGAGCTAAATGCTGGGTGTCTGTTTTCAGCGGCGCTCTGTTTTTAAGCTTTTAACAGACCACAAAGAGCCGGCCTCCGAAACAAGACCCCCAAAGTGAAGTTCAATACACCGACGCCCTGCGCCTTTTTGTTTTCTGTGTCCTTCCCCCTCTTCTCTGCCTCTTACTTCCTCCAAAGCTTGGATCAGTACAGACGATCCTTCACATTTCTTACACATTTTTAGTGGAAGAAGTGTTTTTAAATGCCATTTACTTGACATGTAAGCTAAAAAAAAATCAGCAGTCAGAATAAATTTATAGGGAAATGATAATTTTTTTCCCGTGGTTGCTTCTTCTCATCTGCACTTTGGTTTATCAAATCTCTCCTGATGAAACCGACGTTTCCGACAGAAGAGGGTGGAACGGGCCACAGCTTTGCATCGACTGCGGGGATTTGCTTCAGAGTGTCCGGATGGATTTTCACAGTTTCAGAAAATCTCATTTTAAACCTCACATGACCCTCTCTCTTATCCAAGCATAAAAAATGTATCACATGAAGTTTATACAGTGCGCGGGGCAGCGTAGGCCTCCTGTGGTTATAGTTCAATCCTTCAGCAGTCGCTGTTTCTTTCGGGCTAAATACACTCACGGCTGTTTAATGTTAAAACAAAATGCGGCTGCTGAACCAAACCAATCCAGCACTGATTATGTTTTGGGGAAGGCTTGTGGTTCACTGCATATTTTATTTATTTGTGTCAGAAGAGAATTTTTCAGAAGCTACAGTTCTCCAGTTTTCCACATCACCATCTTGGTTAAAAGCATACATGAAAGACCTCCTCCCCTCTTCATTTCTGCCCTTTCAACACAGAGGCTAATTCTGTGCAGTGGATTAAATATTGTGTGTTAAGATGACTAATTTAAGCACCATAATGTGCTGAGTCAAAAAATGATCACAGCCAGAATCCAATTTTCCAAAGTGTTGATCACAATCAGCAGTCCTTTTGCTGTGATGAAAACAACTTACAAAGTTTTTAAGAAGGCTGATTTAACAAATACTTATTCTCTTACTTAAAGTCAAATATTTTCTAACTTGATGCTACAATTTGACTCAGAAAGTGCCTGTGTGACCAACCCATTCTCACTCCCAACTCATCATATATGGACGTACATTTCTGGACTTTTTAGGTGTCCCTATCTCATCATTTTTCGACGTGCTGGCTGCTCCCATTAAATCAGGGGTCCCCAACCTACTGGACCAGATGCTGGACCAGTGCTGGGTTAGGGTTGGGGTACTGGTACCAGTCCTGGTCCGATCCACGTCCCGTTACCGGGGATTGGTGACCCCTGATCAGCATTTGTGTCTGATGTGGTACCGGACGCAGTAGCGGATGCCGTACCAGACACGGTAATGCAGCTGAATCAGTGCTGGGTTAGGATTAGGGTAGTGGTACCAGTCATGGTCCACGTCCTGGTACCAGGGATTGGGGACCCCTAATTAGCATCTGTGCCTGACAGGGTTCCCTGGCGCAGTGACGGACTCGATACCAGATGCGGTAACGGACTTGGCACCGGACACTGAACCAGTGCTGGGTCAGGGTATCGGTACCAGCCCATGTCCGGTCTTCATCCCGGTACCACGGATTGGGGATCCCTGAATAGCATTTGTGGACGATGCAGTAACAGACACAGTACCGGAAGCAGTGACAGACGCGGTAATACCGGTACCAGTCCTAGTCCGGTCTGTGTCCAGATACTGGGGGTTAAGGACCCCTATGTGGCAGACGTGGTACAGGACGTGGTACTGGTCGTGGTACCGGTCGCGGTACTGGACGCGGTACCGGACGCTGAGCCAGTGCTAGGTTAGTAGGGCCGTGGATCGTTGCTGGTATCATTAAACAACAAAACTTGAAAATGTTTTCCACAGTTTTCTATCCTCAAAGTTCTTCAATATTATACGTTCTAAGCATTACATATTGGTGGAGAGTATGAAAAAAGTATTTTTTTCCACAGCAGACTCAGCTGATTCACGTTGATTACATCCGCCCTTCAGCAGCGTGAGGCTGCGTTTCTTCAGAATAAACTGGAGTCTCGTTAATTGTGTCAACTGTTGAAGAGTTATAATAACCAAAAGAAAGTAAACACTGGAGCTGAAGCTCCGATGTTAAAGCTAATTCATTTTTTCAGAAGTTATGTCAGTGATCAGAACTTCAGTCTCAGTTTTTGAACAGAAAAAATCTCTTGCTAGTTTTACTTTCCTTTTTTTTTTTATTTTTTATTTTTATTTTTTTATTTATTTATTTTTTGCTAGTTTTACTTTCCTTGCTTCTCTGCAACGCAGATGTGTTTACTTCCGGTGACTACCACGGCTCTTTTGGCTTTGTTTTAGTTCGTAAACTTAAAATTCAACATTAATCTGCATTCTAGAGGAAAAATGCATCGTTACCAGATAATATTTTGATCATATTTTACTACAATTTACTACATTTATAAAGATTGCGAATCAGCCATCTTGGACGTCGCAAATATTCTTACTTGAATTTTCGGGAGCAGATTGCGAATACCCGAACACCCGGATACTCGTTACAGCCCTATAGGTTAGGGTATCGGAAGCAGTCCTGGTCTGGTCCGTGTCCTGGTATCGGAGGCTGGGGACCCCTGATCAGCGTCTGTGGCCCGGTACCAAGTGGCTCTCGGACCAGAACTGGTCCGCGGCCCAGAGGTTGGGGACCCTTTTTTTTTAATGGGAGTAGCCAGCATGTTAATAAATTACAAGTTGGGGAAACCCTAAACATCAAAAAGTGACGTGGAGAGCGCCCGAACCAAACGTCCATATATGATGAGTTCGGAATGAGAATGCGTTGGTATGATCCATTTATCTACTCTACAGCCAACCGGGATACAGAACACTGTTATGTAAAAAAAATAAAGAGAGAGAGAGACATTCACATTTGCATAATAAAAAACTGTGAAACATTAAGGCCGCAACAGTGAACCACGATACAGTGATCAGTGTACCGGCAAAATAACATTTCTCCTTATTGTCTCTGATTTCAGTCAACTTTTAAAACCCTCCAACGACTATTTTTCAAGAAAATTAGTGGCAGCAAGTTTTGGTTTTGTCATTGAAAGTCTTTTGTTGATAAAACTGAAGTATATGGAAAGCACAGCAGCGGTCACCGGCTGGCCAGATGCTGCTGACGTAAGTCCCCCCCCCAGACTACAGCCCTCAGCTGGGACGCAAAAACAGCTACCAGTTTTCCTCTTCGTCCTCTGCAACTGCATGCATATGACTCAAATATGCAAATGAGATTATCTCACAGAAGGACGTTCAGGACAGACAATAGCTACTTTCCTTACTGGAGAGTTGGCAACCGTCCTTTGAAGTCTGAACTGTAATTTAACATTTAAATGAGGAAGTAAAGGAATGTTTGCACTGAATTATGTTGAAAAACTGCTAATGGAATCAGCCTGGAGCGTCCACATGCAGTCCAGAAGTAGTATTGATTATTACACATGCAGTTGTTTATGGATTGTATCTATAAAAGTGTTCACGCACATTTCTGTCAAAACAAAACCACTACAAGAGTTAATCTTGCTCCTTGTTTCTGGCGTAATCCCATTCTAAATGATTCCCTCTGTTCTTCTCCTTCACACACAGTACAGCTGGACTATCATTTGATTACACCTCCCTGACACACGCCGCATGAGGTCGGAGGAATGTAAAGCTTCAGTGTGTTCAGACAGATGGGGATATATATCATATTCATCCATGAATGAATCGCTTTCATTTCAACGAAACCCCCCAAGGAGAGGGGGAGTCCAAGAAGAAAAGTCTGTTTTCCTGACTTCTGAAGCATTTCCTTAAGTTATTTTAAAGGCTGCTTTTGGAGGATTGGCTCACTGAAAAGAAAGCAATCAATGTCTGGAGAGAAAAGAGATGTTAACGGAGGGAATACAGAGAATAAAGGGAGGAATGTGGAAGGAAGTGCTGTGTCTTTCTAATGGAAATGAACCAGAATTCATCAAGATGTCAAAGTGAAGGACAAAGGCCGTTCTAGCAAAATGATATTTAAGGTTTTGGAGTCAAGGATCAGTAAGAGCTTTGACTCTTTTCAATGAAGACCTGAACTTTCTGTAAACTGGGAAATATCATGTATTATTTGTTTTAGATGTAATTTCTGGATAAGGGAAACACAATTTATTTGAAATCGACTAAGTGATAATTAATGTTCCTACAATCAAACCAGATCTATCTGAGGGAAGTTGATAACAGAAAATAAGTCAGGGAGACAGCTGAGCCAGCCAATGTTGACCGCTGGAGTCAGAATCGCCCTGCTAAGCCTGCCTATCTGCTGTGATTTTTATGTTATAGTAAAGTAAACCTACCATGCCTCAATCCAGATGGTATTTTTCTAAATTAATAAATCAATTTGTGTCATTTTGAAACAATTGTATAATAGTAAAGGTCGATTTATTTAACAACTTACCTGATATGGATCGATCTGGTTGGATTGTGAAAATCTAAGTTAATTAAGTTACTTACATCTTTTATAAAAAGACAAAAAAAAAAGCTTCCTTATAAATAAAAGTCAGTCTGCTTTCCAACAGAGTTGAGTTATTTGTCCAGGATGCACTGCAGTTCAAGATTCTCATGCAAGCCTCACCCATAAATACAAACACACCTCTGGACTTGTAAATTCAGAAGCTCTCAGGTGATCAAACACACATGTGGACTCGCCGTGACTGGAGGACATGTCAGCCAGCAGGACATGTCACGCAGATATTTTCTTTTTTAGCACGGCTGCTCTGACCTCTCTGTGACACACTACAAAAACGCTCACACAGTCTGTGTGCTCAGCTACCTTCTTAAGTTGACCAATGAATCACTGTTGTCGACTCAAAGACTTGGCTCATGGATTCACGGCATCGCTTGGACTCCAGGGGAATGCACACACACACACACGCACACTGCGCTCCATTCTAATGTGACTCTTGAGTCATGCATTCAGACGGAGGAAGTAGTCTGGCCAAAAGGCATGCTTGCCTTGGGGAGTCATTATCGCTGTCTGTTTTTTGTTGCAGTTTCTGCCTTGGTCTTGCTCCGTGTCCCGCTGAACCGTCAGAGAAACCAGAAAACACACGGATGCTCACTGAATACTGAACTGTTTGGAAAGAAGAGCTTGTGTTCTAATTCTTTAGCGCACTGAATAGTTTTGCTTCTTCAGTCCTTCAATATTCTTATGTTACACAGATTTTTGCTCAGTGTCTTTATTTCAGGCCAACTGTTTTTTTTTTTCTATTCTATCATAGAACTCAGATTTTCTTTAAAAATTCTCCTTCAGTTAGAGGAGCATGTCATTCATAAAGTACACTAACATTAAAGTTGGATTTGGCTAAATTAAAATGTTACTTAGAAAATTTAAAAAAATGATTAATTGAATCTACAAATCTTGTTTTTTTCTTTCAACAAAAAATATACTTTTACATTTTTTTAAACGATAACCTCTTATTTTATTAATGAAAGTTACACCTTAAGCAGGTAAAGTTACCTCAAATGTTTTTTGTTTTTTTTTCTCAATCAAGCAAAATTGGTTTTGGATGGAAAAATATAATTATATTTCAAGATTTATAAATCAAATAAAAATTAAAAACCCTTGCATGGGGAGTACAACGACCAGATCTCACCTCACCAAATGTGGGAAAAGGACTCATGTTTGTGTGGGACGTTTTAGTAAAGCAAGGATGATTATATGTATACTTTGCATGATTAAAATGATTTTAAAAGTAGCTTTTTTGAGCTAATAAAGCTTAAAAAACATGTTAAAGCTACTGTAAATCTAAAGTTAAGTTAAGCCTTGAAAAAGAATGTAACTGATGCAACCTAAATTAAATTAATCAAATTAATACCCCTCCCCTCTGTAACATTAGAGGTAACACATTTAAAGAAAATGTATTTATTAGCTCACAACTATGCAAATAAACTGCACATGATGAATAAAGCTGAAAATGATGCATGTTTACAGAAACGAAGACCTGCTAACAGTAAATTTAATTACACTCACGTTTTAGTCTTAAATTTGAACTTTGAAGCAAAGTCAACCCGTTTATGTTGTCAGTGCAAAAGCCTTCTTATCCATTTACCTTCTTAATCCCTTTTGAGGTGATGGTGTTGCTGGAGCCTGTCCCAACTATTGTCAGGCAGAGGTGGGGTCACTAGTGTTCCAGGGTCACATACACACCTAGAGGCAATGAAGAATCTACAATTAACTGTCAGACTCTGGGAGAAAGTCAGAAAAAAAACCAAAAAAAAAAACAGACGTGTACTGTAAGGGTAGAACATGCAAACTCAACACAGAAAGGAACCAGCATGGATTTGAACCAGAGCCTTAACTGTGAGATGAGAGTGCTAACCTCCATGTCACTGGATTGCCTAGAAAACTCACGCAACTGCATATTTTTCAGAATAAATTTGAAATTTCAAAATAATGTCATATGTTATAAATGCTTAAAAATATATTGTGTTTGTGTAGTGTGGAGTGATCTGTCTGTCCATCTATCCATCAAAAAAAAAGACTTTGAAACATATTGTTATGATGCAGCTGCTGCAGTGCCAAATAAAAGCTTTGACACATGGATCACAGGGTTTAGACAGTAGTTACTCATAAAATAAGGATGGCATGAGAACAACTGGCAACACATGCTGGCTTGATAGTCGATAGGTCAAATCAATGACTTCTGGGGGAACTTTTATAACTTGTTGATCCACTGAGGATTAAAGTACAACCAAAAAACAACTAAAAATTGAATCTTGAATTGAATCAGTCAAACTTGTTGTGTAGTAAAAACTGCGAGGTGAAAGTCTCATTTCCTCATTCAGGAAAGAAGACCCAGATGTAGAATTTCAATGTTTTTTTGTTGCATAAACCATTAGTTTGAAACTGACTTCACAGTTTGGTAATTGTGTTGATAGGATGTAGAACACGTCATAAAACACTCAATTGTTCCTTTAAACTTTAATTCTTGGCTTTGTTCACCACAGCGGGACTCCACTTTACAGCCTGTATACTGAACACATCTGGAAGCTTGTGTTTTATTGGCTCTGGCTGGTTTAGTCTGGACTTTTTTAGATTGGTTCTGTCTACCTGATTGTCTGATTATCTGAAATTACAACCCAAAACTAGCTTACATTTGTAACTTTGTGTCGTGACATCAGGCTGAAGATAGACACTTAAATAAGGCATAAAAATATAACTACGCATAAAAATTTAAACTGGAGACATTTTTTTTCTTTATTGCACATTTTTTTTAATTAAATGTCTCTATATTTCCATACTTGGTGGCATTTCATGTATCACTTTGGAAAATGTGTAACTTTGCATTAGTAATAGCTAAATATTAGTGTCTGTTAAAGTCTCAGTATAAATATTCTGCTAAAACATTTGCATATTTAAATAATGTGCTACCTTTAATTGTCATTTGTGGTTCTTGTATTCATTTGAACACATTGTGGTGTTTGCAGCTCATCAGATGTAGGGAGAAAACTGTTCTCTCCCTGGTTCTGTCACTTGTCGCTTCTTATTAAATGCATTTCATTTAGCGACAAATCCAAAAAAAATCTGTCACATAAAGTGTCTCTTCCATTATGGATGTTATTTAAAGTAATTAAGTTCACTGACAACGTTGTCTGTGTAATTTGCATTTTGTCCAAATTAATAGAGTGTAAAAATATAAAAAGAGGAATCTTGGGGTTAATTTATCACCTCTAATTAGTCTGTTTATAATGCACGGCCTATTATTCACTTCATTGTGACTGCTTCATTATATATGCTATATATTCATTTTGTCACTGACTGAGTTTTTTTTCTGCTCTGTTTCAGGCTCTGATTGGAAGGCAGTTTTATTGTCAAGAAAAGAAAAATCATTGGGGACAAAAACTGTTGTTGCAGCTTCGGTGATGACCTGCAAACATCGGGCCCATCCCAGCAAATGAAGTAGGAGGCTCTTCGTGGATATTTGTTGGTAAAAACAAGAAGACGAAGCAAAAAGATCAGGGGAAGGAGAGGAACCTGAAAGTTGAGGGTGGAGTAACGAACGCTGCCGCTCAGGTTGGAAAAGATGGCAGCGCTGATGATAAAGCAGCAGGGCTGTGGGTTCCTGAGGGTCCTTCTGCTGCTGTTGGGGGTCTCTGTGGTCTGCACCGTCGCGTTAGGAACTGGGAGTCACAGACTGGACCACCGGAACCACAAACACAGACATCCAGGTACACTGTCCTAGATTTGTTCTTTATCTGCGAATTTTATGCAAGAAATAACTAACTAAATGTGTAATTCATTGTGATACATTGAGTCCTCTGCTGCACATTTTTTCCAGAGAATTTGGCCAGAGAGAAAAAATATGGTGCTCAAAAATTAATAACCGAAAGTCCGTCCCTTTGCCGGAGCAAGCTGCAAAAACAACAAAATTTGTGCCCGAAATCATTGACCGGAAGTCTTTGACCGAAACCCTTGTGGTATCAAGCTAGCAACCTTCTCTGTAGCAAACTAGCGAGCTCCACTGTAGCTAACTATGGTGCTCTGCTGTCCACCGGCCAGCTGGCTAGCGTAGCAAGCTAACACACTTAAGCCAATGTGGGAAACACAGGTGGGCCCCCCACAGAAACTGGAGAAACCCATTTGGGGCCCACATTTTCTGCCCACTTTTAAACCATATAGGCCCACTTTGCAGCTGGCTGGAGAATAGTTATACAAACCTGAACACTTTTTACAGAAACAGAACGATTAATATTCTCTGTCCCATCTGAAGCTCAGCTTGCAAGCTAAACTGTTAAACAGTTACAGTTTATTTGCATTTAAAAGCTTAGAAAGCTGATAACATTTTTAAAACATAATTTTTGAAAGGGTTTCCTAAAGTTTAGGACATTTCCAGTTACGCAGCTGGCTAAATTTTCTGCTTCCGGCTAGAGATAGTTTCTGTCGCCACGTGACCAGAGGCCCTTCGATTTTTTTTTTTTGAAGGACAGGTTCTGCGTTCTGTTGCTCCATGAAAACATTCTTCTCCTGTTTGCCACTGAGCAGCTTCACTGCAGCAAACCGAGGTTAAGTGCTGTTCTAAGAGACACCTAAAACACAACTTACTGAAGTGTTTGTTGTTCCCACAACCCACCCACATTATCTCATCTGGGATTTGAACTTCTGACCCATAATTCAAAAGCAGTCCTGTTCATAATGCTTTCCACCCACTTTTAAGTTCTGTACGCCGGAAAATAGAAAAACCTTCTGCTGTGTAAATTCATTCCCTTCCAAATCAATCTGGATTCCTTTTTTAAATTGGGACCACGGACCACATTGGGAAATCCTTGAATTTACATCAAATACAACACATGAGCTTCACCTAGATCTGTCACATTACATGTTTTTTTTGTGTGTTTCTAGGTCACTCATCATTGCACAAACACAGACAAAGAACAGGAAAAGAAGGACAGGTTCTCCACAGATCCAAACGAGGATGGGTCTGGAATCAATTCTTTGTCATTGAGGAGTACACCGGACCTGACCCAGTTCTGGTGGGCAGGGTGAGTTTAGAGGCTTCACTTCAGATGAAAATGAATATCTAAAAAGCCACTTGGTCCTGCAGCCACCGTCATAGTGTAGCCTCTCTATCAAGACTCAAATGTGGTTTTTTTTTCCATTTACTGAGGAGTACAAGACAGATGGCATTTACTGCTAAAAATGAAAGGTGACTTGATTTTACACCAACATTACTCAGTCTGAGCAGTCACTCCTCATAGTCGTCCAGAAAATGATTTTTTGCGATGATTCATTTAATTTTATGTAAGAAATGATTTAACACAGAAAAACAACTCAAAGCAATATTGAACATCTGACGTGATTACAGAAATGAGCGGTTGATGGACACTTTTATCTATTTGTTTCATTTGATCAGAATATTTGCTTTCTGCTTTTCTTCCATTCTTTATTCTCTATTGTTCACAAAACTTCAAAACCCCGTGCAAACATGTGGTGATCATCTGTTTTTTTCTTACAGCTCCACTCAGACGTAGACTCAGGTGATGGCAACATCAAATACATTCTGTCAGGCGAAGGTGCCGGAACCATCTTTGTGATTGATGACCGGACCGGAAACATCCACGCCACAAAAACGTTGGACCGCGAGGAGCAGGCCCAGTACACCCTAACGGCCCAGGCGGTGGCCAGAGACACCAATAAGCCCCTGGAGCCCCCCTCGGAGTTCATAGTGAAAGTTCAGGACATTAATGATAATCCACCAGAGTTTCTCCACGGGCCGTACCATGCCAGGGTGCCAGAGATGTCCAATGTAGGTGAGTGGTACAATCACCTCAGGAAGCATTTGTAAGTAAAGTCAAATTCATCCAGGAAAATTAAACGTCATTCATTCTTTTTAGAATTAGTTTACATGTTTTTTAACAGACTGACTGAGACTTGAAAATTGGCTGTTTCACCTGAAAAGCCCTGATGGTTATCCAGCCTAAAACAATCACTCCCAGCAGTTTTACAGCAAAGATTCACCTGTATAAGAGCAGCTTCCACTGGTGTCCACCTAACACTGTTGTCAAGAATAACATCAATTATACAAAATAGACAAAGTCAGATTTAGAAAGTCAAGGTTTGGGGTGGTCATGTTGATATTTGCTGTGCATGCTCGAGGTGCAACTGATCACCAAACTCACAGTTCAGATCATTTTCTGTCTGTTTTAGGTTGCTCTTGTTTTTCAATTCAAAATGTCCAGGCAGGCCTTGCTCTTAAGGATTTGAAAGACAAATGTTACTTATTTTTATTCTTACTAGTGTGTGTTACCTTAATTAATAGATAATCAAAATAAATAAATTAAACCAAATTCTTAATTTTTTTCATTTTATTTCATGACATGCAAAATAATATTGAATTTGGGCCGTGGGCCAGGATTCCATTTAGATTTTGGCCGTTGGAGCGAAAACGTTTGGGCACCTCTGCTTTAAAGGTTAAAAAAAAAAATGTATGTAAAGAAAATCAAGCTGGAATTAAGATAAATTGTTGGAAAAATCATTGAAAAATCTCTGTAGTATCATGTTGTTGAGCAATAAAACAAAATAGATGAGTGAGGCCTAAAGTCCCATCAGTTGTCAGACACCTGGGTGTGTGAAACCTGTTCTCTGCTGGTGAGCTGCAGTCATAGCTGCGCTCACAAGTGTCTAGTCTTAGGGGGGACACTCAACCGCAAGCCCACAGAGTGGGTCATAGATCACTGAGGAGGACACAATCCACTAAACCCATACATGCACTAAGTTTCTATGGTATACACAGACTAAGAGTAAATACTGCATTCTATAAATATCTGGTATGTAAAGATAAATACACTGTGAGGAAAGTCTATATTCAAAAAGGGTAGTGTATTTTGACTAATTGAAATTGTGTGAATCACACCACCTCGTCGTGTAAATATTTAAGCATTATATTGTAAGCTAAATAGCTCAAGAACAGACTAGTGTAAGACGTTTTTTTTTTCTCCTGAGCATCCAGCTGTTGCACAAGCGTGAGTCAGCAAACACTGTGTAGCAGACTTAATCATCAAACTGTTCTTGAACCGAAGCGCTGATGCGGTCCCCTCCTGCCTCGTCTGCCCTGTAGGTACATCCGTAATCCAGGTGACAGCTACAGATGCTGACGACCCCACCTACGGCAACAGCGCCCGGCTGGTGTACAGCATCCTGCAAGGACAGCCGTACTTTTCGGTGGAGCCACAGACAGGTGAGTGAGGGAAAAAAATATATTTTCTTACGTAGTGTCTAAACGAAATAGACTCCAAATGCAAAAGGCATTGCAAGAAAAACAACTTCACATCTGTTTGCTCACTGTCGCCCCACAACCAATTAAAATACCAAATTAAACAAATATGGGGATTTGGACAGCAAGACAGAAAACTCTACAAAGCAACATGCCACATAAATGGAATTTTTGTGTACATGGACACATATTTGACACATGTGGTATAAAAAACCATGTGTCAAAGTCAAAGCCCGGAGGCCGAATCTTGCCCTCCGGGTAATTATATCCGGCCCTCCAGATCATTTAATTTTATTGTCACCAATGGCCTAATTTATATATGTTAATGTTGTATAATTTTGACAAAATTTATATTTTTATGGAGGGTAAAATATTGAAAGTTATTTAAGGTTTAAGTTGATTTATTCTGGAATAATATGCCTGTCTTTTTATTATTCATAATTATGTTAAAGAGTTACAGTTTTAAAGTTTTAAAAGTGGCATTCTGCTAGCTTTTTGAAATATTTTGGCATTTACTAAGATTTTTTTGGGCTAATTTGGAGTTAAGCTAATATTTCAGCTACATCCTAGCTGTTTTGGCTAATTTAGGCTTTTCTTTTTACATTCTTTAGCCTGCTTTGGAGTTAGGCTAATATTTACACGCTAGCTGTTTTAGCTAATTTGGTCTTTTTTTGGATATTTTGTGCTAGCTAGATGCTAGCTGTTTTGGCTAACATAATTTTCTTTATTTATATATTTATTTTTTTGGGGGGTTTTTTGTGGCTAATGTCACATTTAGCTAATATATTAGTTGGCCATTAGCTTCAGTGCTTTTTAGATATTAACTTCAGCGTTTTTGGCCTCAGCTCCAACATTTTTAGCTATCAATTTAAGCATCTTCAGCTATCAGCACTTTCATCTTCATCTGGCAAATTCAGTTAAAAGCATTCACACTAGCATTATCACAGATAATGCTCTATATCTAGTTCATAATTATGTTAAAAAGTAATGCTTTTAAAGTTTCAAAAATGTCGTTTTAGAGTGTTCAATAGATGTTTATCCTGTTCAGCCCACGACCTAAGGTGGGTTTTGTGTTTCAGCCTCTTGTGCGATTGAGTTTGACACCCCTGCTGTATACAGTTGAGAGCTGAAACCCCATCTTTCTGTACACAAAATTTCTGAATTCCTCCGTTTTAATATAAGAGCTGCAAAGTCACTGCTTCAAAGATGGTGTTAGAGTTCATCCTTTCCACTGAAATTGGTGAGATGATAGCATAGCTGTATAAAAAAGGGCTCCCAGAGGACATTTAGCAAGGTCCCTGCAGAGCACAGGCCTAATATTTGAGTTTGCATTAAAGGAAAAAATTGGATGTAAGCGGCGGGGTTAGGGCAGACACTGAGCCGTGTTAGGTCTGAGGGAGCGAGAAAGCACCGCCAGCAAGAGGTCAGGGGGGAGAACAGGAGAAAAATTGGTTTAAAGAGAGGACGTTCGTGGAAAGAGAGGGGCTGGGGCACCGAGAGTCAGAGAGCTTTGAGCAGAGTAAATCTGGCTAATCAAACCAGTGCTGGGTATTGGACTGGCTCAAATCCATAGCTCACATTTCTAATTGGTTTGGAGATTATCAGCTTTTCATGCTGTCATACTCATGGACGCACACACTTTGCATAATATGACAGCAGAGAACCTCAACGACACTGCAGTTAGACGTAGAGACAGAAAGACCGATAGAGAGTGGGGAGTGATTTTAATAGACTGAAGAGATTAGTGGGCTTTCAGAAACAGATCAAAGTTAGAATCCAGAAACACCAAACTGGGGTTCAAGTTAGTTGACAGACGAAAAAAGTATCTTTCCCTCAAATATTGTTTTTAACCATATTTCTTTTAATTTTATTTTAGTTTATTTATCTCTTGGACTATATCTGACTGGCATAAGGACTAAGGGTGTGCCAAAATATTGATATATCGCAACATTTAGTCCTGCGATTGATTCTCGATGGGTTCTCGCCAAGTATCAATCTTTTATTTTTGTTTGAAGAGGCTTATTTTCCCTTTATTTTCAATTACAGATAATTTACATTTAATTGGTGTCACTGCTTGTTAAAGACAGCATTACTGATTTCAGCAATCATGCACTAAAGTGTCTGTTATTTCTTTTGTATTATTTGTTGCACAAAATAAGACAAAGGTTGTTTCTTATGATTGTGTTCAAGCTAAAAAATAAGGAGTTGCCACAAACGATTATTTTAATAGTCAACTAATCTCAGATTATTTTTTCGATTAGTCGACTAATCGGGTCATGTGCAAAGTAGATGTGAAGACCATCATTAGATTTTAACTAACTAAAAATTAAGACAATTGAGACAGTAGTTTATTAAACTTTTAGTAAATCCTGCAGCCTCTGTCCTTCATTAGTTTCTGGTATTAAAACAAAATTTAAATCAAATGAGGTAAACATCTGAAACAAGGAACTATTTTTCACAAAAAATAAAGTTTTAGTCTCACTGAATCAAATGTAAAAAAGTAAATTTTATGGTGCTGAATACTCACAACTTTGTTCACCTTTACTACACTCTGACTCCATATAATATAAAGAAGGGCTGAGAATCTCTGTGTACCTTACGATACAATGCGATACGCGATACATGGCTCATGATATCGATAATATCGCGATAATGGTAGAAATCCTCTCTAATAACTAACATTACATAGAAGAGCACATATTTTTGGGAAAATATATCCCCATTTATTTTTTAACTTAAACACAATCAAAATAAACAACTTGTGTCTTATTTTGTGCAACAAATTATAGACACTTTTGTGCAACATTGTTGAAATCAGTCATAATATGTCTTTGACAAGTATTGACACCAATTGAATTGGAATCATCTGTAAAATTCAGTGTCAACAATAGTAAACATGATCAGCAGGGCCACTATTTAGTGCAGAATTGTTGTAAGCAACAGAACAAAAATTGAATAATTCAAATGACGACAGCTATCTACCTCCAAAGAAACGTCTCACCAAAGGATGAGAAATATAACGTTTCACAGGCTCTGTAAAGTGTTACCTAAGTTTTTGAGCACTTTTCCTTCACTTGAAAAGGGCTAAGCATCCAAAATTGAAGGCTGATTTACTCAGACTGACACTTGAGATTATTTTTCTAATCTTTATTTTCCATTTGGTCAGTCAGCAGTGAATTGGTAAAAACCCTAAAACACACATAATAATGGCAATAGAAATTTACAAATTCAAATTCCATTATAGTTTAGCAATAAAAGACTTTAATCAATAATAATTTATATAATTTCAAGTGATTTAATAAACTAGCAACCTCCCAAATTTTACAGTTAATTAATTTACTTTATTTTAATTACATATTTAATTAAGTTCATAGATCAAATCCTGCATTTTTGCATGAAAATGACTTTAAAATAACATTAGCAAAAAGTAATTACATTCATTTGGAAACCTTACACCATAAATTTACCAAAGTTACACCGTACAGCAGCAGGTTAAGCATCAAAGTGCATGAAAACAAAAATTCAAAAATTCGCAAAATCGATATTTTGGTACACCCCTAATATAAAGTAACGACTAATCGACTATTAAATTAGTCGTCGACTATTTTAATAGTTGATTAGTCTAAATATTGTAACTTATTGTAACTTATTAGAGATCATTTTATCCAATTATTGCATTATCGCGTTTTCATCGATATTGTGAGCCACACGTATCGAATCGCATTGTGAGATATGCAGTAATTCTCAGCCCTAATCAGGACATAGTATATTATTTGTCAAGTCCAAATATGCTATGTAGAGAACCCTCAAAGAACAAGAGCTAACATACCACATTTTTCCTCTGGCTTAACTGAAAAGATTTTAAAATGTATGTAAAATGCAGAACAGGGCTCAATATATAAAACACAAAGTTCAGGTATGTTATAGAGTATCTGGATAGAAATCAAACCATGATTTATGCAAGTCTTCAAAATGACCCCAAGAATCTGTAGGTGCCTGACACTGCACTAAAAAGAGCTTTTTCAGGAGAGACAGAAGCCGTCAGGAATGATGGGAAAGAGGGGATGTTTACAGCTTTTGCAGTCAAAAGGCACGGATGCCTGGAAGAAACTGAAATAGTCACGATCTTCCCTAAAGACCAGTCATGTGGAATCATAAGGATTTTAGCCATTGAAATTGATTATAGGGTTACCGTGTCGTGGCTTTATGTACTACACTCAAGCTGTACTGTTACTGTAATCTCCTTTATGTTGTGCCTTAGTCCCAACTTCCCTTATGGGTGGATACGAGCTGTCTGCAGGTGAAAAATGAGCAAACCTGTATGGGGCACGCACGTGGCCCACACAAATTTAGAAGATTATAGGCCACTCAGTGAGTCAGAGTAAAATGTTTGTGCATGCAGTCGACAAGTCGCAGTGAACCATTTTACAACATGTGAGGGTAAGTAAGGGTGAAATGGACACAGATTTTCATTTTTTTTAACCCCCCGAACAAAGCATACTGTTCAAGGGGGCCATCAGTGCTGTTCACGTGATAAGTGTGTGTTCCTGAATGTTAGAAAGGAGGAAATTAGACAATCAGAGTGTAGTTTGTGTTCATTATCCATTTACCACGCATGCAATAATGGTACGTTCCATTTTTTTTAACCCTGAAGGTGGTTGTTCTTGACATCTGCCCTCCTCTTATGGGGCATCCACATCGGACGCGGCAGGCGTGGCAGAGGTGTCAAGTTTGAATGTTAAGTCAATGTAAAGACGTTATCTGACGCAGTGCAATTTGGGTGTCAGTCGCGGTGAGGCCCGGTGAACTCGTCAACAATCAGAGACCCAGCTTTGGGCACGTGATGTTTTCAGTGACTAGATCAAAGGGTAGAAACAGAGATTCAATATGGAAGCGCGATGAAAGAATTTTTGTCCTGAACTTCCATCCATTTTCCTAACTCGCGGGGGATTGACAGATGTTGTCCCGGGTACTGTTTGGTGAAGGAAGGATGTACTCTGGACGGGTCACCAGCCTGTAGCAAAGCCACTGGAGCTGGAACGATTACTCCTGCAAGGCTAGCTAGCCGCCCAGTAGACAGGTTAGAAAGTGCTGGCACCCAGGGTCCAGCAGAGCAACCACGGATGCACCACGGCTAAGGCTGTGAGTTTTTGGGCAGCATAGTCCGCCGGGGGCCGCTGCTGCGGCCACTGCGGACCAAGGGGCCAGTCCTCGGGCAGCAGACTTGCTATGCTGCCCGCTGGAGTTGCCTCCACGATCCAGCTTCATGGGCTTATGTTCTTTTATTTCAATTATGACAATAATGAAGAGAGAGATAAACACACCAATGTTTTGCCCCTGTAGAACTCTCCAAAATAAATCCAAGATATTCGCTCAACACCACTCATGTTTTCCACGATGTGGCAACAAATACATTCCAGGACAACTTTGGTGGTTGCTCCACAACCAAAGTGAATGCACCATTAGGATACAATCACATTCAGCACTTGACAGTTGCTGAAATTAAGCCTTATCATCTCAACTAGAGGTCCAACTTAGAAAAACTTAAGATCCACTGAATAAAACTACATTCTTAAAATATGAAACGATTAAAGCAGCTCGTCAGTTTGATCCAAAAATGACAAAACCATTGATTGCTGATGTTTTTCTGTTCCATTTTCAGGTATAATTCGTACCGCTTTGCCAAACATGGACCGCGAGGCCCGGCAGGAGTACGATGTCGTCATCCAGGCCAAAGACATGGGGGGTCACATGGGAGGTCTATCAGGGACCACGGAGGTCAGAATCACCCTCACAGACGTCAATGACAACCCTCCCAAGTTCCCACAGAGTGAGTAAACGCCGATCCACGATGCCTGACATTTTTCTGTCATTTAACATTTCCCATTAGAGGAGTGAAATGATCAGATCTTGTATTAAAAGGTGCAAATGGTGGTCACCCTAAAGCATTTTCTGTCATATATGTCTCCTGAATCTGTGTCAATGCCATTGCGGCATTGTTTTTTCCACCTCAGCCCCATGTCCAGCAGCTGCTTTTCACTCCTATTTTTCTATAAATACCAATCTTTCCCATTGGGATCACTCCTGCATTTTTTTTTTTTGTTATCATTTTTTTCCCTTTCCCCTTCTGTAACTCTGTGCTGAGTGACTCCTGGCAGAGTCTCTGCAGAGCAGTTCCAGGAATGGAGGGAAGATGGGGGGGATCGGGATTTAGCCTGTGGAGAAGCTGAATAGGCAAGAAAAAGGGAGAGACTTGAGAGCTGCAGCAGTGAGAAAGACTGCAGAGAAAAATCTGTCAAAACCATCACTCCACTTCTCGCATGTTCTAAAAAGCTGACAGCGTTACAGACTTGCAACGCAAAGCTAAAATGTGATTCTGAGGAACACCACAAATGCATCCTTTCCCTCCCCCTGGAGACTGTCTTCAGAATGCAAAATATCTGAACTTTCTAACCTAACATCTGCATTTTTCATGGTGTTTTTCCTGCACAATGATGGACAGCACAAACTTAAAAAAAAATTTGAATTGATAAAAAGCAGACTTCGAAGAATCAGTGGCGAAAAGTTTAAGTACCTACTCTGATGAAAATTGTGTTCTGGCATCTTTACCATGTTCTAGTAGCATTTGTCTTAAGGAAAATTAAGATTAAACCGTGATTCTGCGTATTTTATCATTTAAATTGTTGTGAATCAGGAGCAGACGGAAAAATGCAGATTCATGTACGTCTTGTAATGTTAGCTTGCGGTTGTGAGGGACTGTAAGCTAGAGGGAGAGTTTAAACATAGGGATGATGGGAAGTTCACTCTACAACGGTCAGTTCTGATAAACTCCTGCCACTCTGCAGAAACTGTATCCTAAAAAACTTATATTCATAATATAAAGACCACTGGCAACCCTTTTTTAAATAAATTGAAACACAATCAGACTTTAAATTAAGATTGAAATCTTCTTTATGTTCCTTTATTTCTTTTAACAATTATTTTTACAACTTAAATAAGTTGTAGCTTTTTCTCCAGCAACAAACAGGTTTTCATAAACATTTCTTATCAGACTTAACTTTTTTTTCGGCTGTTGATCAAAATGAAAACAGACTTTTGCTGCAAAAGAAGATCAGACATTGTGTTTTGACTGGTGCTTAAGTCAAAAGTTTGAGGGAGTGTGTGTTTAGGATTGAATCAGGTTACATCTCTCTGGAATTGTAACTATGCTTTTCTGTTGCATTGCTGGTGTGTATTTTTAGTCTTGTTTTCTGCATCTGTCACAATATTCAGATTAGTCGCTCATTCAATCCCCTCACAGCAAATAGACTAAACAATTCACAGTTTACATCTTCTGTGTTATTGTACTCTGGTAGAGAAAAATAAATCAATGAGACAAATAATGCAGTTCATTCTAGCATGCTAACGCTAAAGTTAGGATTGTAATGGCTTTGCCTTCGTTTACATTTTAGGTTTCAGCAAAATTGGAGGGAAGTTGTTTATACATAGTGATGGTACTGGTTTGAACGGATAGAAACAAGTCATTTCCACACCTTCTTCTGGTGTGGTTTGCTTTTAAACCTCATTTTCTGAAGCACGCTAAAGACTGCCTGGAAGAACTCCACAGCTCCAAATGCTGCTTACTCGTACGGGCTGATAAGGACAAGAGGAACCAAGCAAGAAATATCCGGCCCGTCTGATTATCACAGAAAATAATGTTTCTTATACTGCTTCAAAACTCTTTTTCTGAAGTCCAACTTCTTTAGTTCCCTCTGTGCTTTTGTTTTCGGCAACTGAAAACACACAATGCTTGTATCATTTAGTCTCCTGCTGTACTTTGGTTCACCCTCAAGAGAACACTCTGGCTTCTCTTGTTTGCTCCATTACAGAGTTTAAGTGAGCTGTTACCTCTGCCAAACAAAGTGGACTGTTTCAACCAGCAAACGCTGGCGAGACTCAAACCAGCGCGAACGCGCCCCGCTAATGCTAGCATGCTGGAGTTAGCCAGCCAACCCCCCACATATTCTGGAAGCTTTCAGACCCTCTCTTCAAGCAAAGACCTTAGAAATATGTCAACAATTTTACTTAAATAAATAAAAAATATTTAAAAAACAAAAACAAATAATTTTGAAAATGATTTTAAATCGTATTTCAATAAAATATTCTAGTCACTTAAGTTTAGTGGTAAGCTATGGCCCAGTCAATTCTGGTGAGCGTTTTCACTGTGCATGCGTGGTGTAGACCGCTAGCGTGTCATTGTAGTGCGACAACTGGGAAAGCAACAACAACGGAGGTCATCCAGTGGCTAGACTTTTTCTTGCTTTACTTTTTTTACATCGTGTAGAACAGAAATTTAAAGTTTGAAAGAAGAGGAAAACAGAAACGCTAGCTTAAGCGCTAAATTTGTGATTTCTAATTTCATTACTTTCTGCTTGAAACCAAGTTGATGTCTACTAGGTGTTGTCATCAAATCATACAAAGAATGCAAATGTATTCATTTAAACAGCAGCACAGATCAACACAAATGCAGATTGATTATTCTTCAGTCATATTGAAATAAAAATATTTTAAAGTAAAATGCCAAAAAAATGTTTGGATCCAAGCAAAGATGTTTTATAAACTTCTGGAATAACTATTATGATTATTTAGATGTTGAATATTAATACAAACTTGTATTTAGATGTAAAGCAGAAGGCTGCTTTACATCTAAATAGTTGTTGTGCATCAGCAGCACTCTGCATCAGCGATGCAAGACAACACACCACACAGCAATATGTTGTGCAAGTGGGTACCTGTGTGGAAAAAAAGTGCAGACACCTACAAGAACATTCTCCCAGATGGTGCGAATGAGGACAGTGATTACTTATTAAGTAGCCGAGCGAAAGAGGACAGACACTGAAGTGAAGAGAATCAAAAGAGAAATGCAGCCAAAAAAAAAAAAAAAAGACAAAACTCAAATGAACTATCTTCACCAGCATGTTAAGACTCAATTTGCACGCATCTTTTTCTTTAGCTCCTGGGCTGTGCTGCTGAATTACTGCCAAGCTTTCTATAGATACTCCTCTGAATAGAAAATCAAGGCTCTCCGCTCGTGGGATTGACAAAATGAAAACATCACATGTCTCTAGCTGCTGCAGTCCCCAGCAGAAGGACAAAATGGGGGAAAGCGACGTCAGGAAATGTATAGATGGCATGAAGCTGAACTCTTCTATTTTCTTGAACAGCTCTTAATTCAACATTTATGCTGATTTTTCCCTGCAGCTTTTATCTTTGAATCCTTGTAATTCTTTTACCTCGTTATCAAGCCGTTTTCATTTTCTGCCCCAATAAAATCTATCTCAGCACAGACTGAAGATAGCAGCCGCTGAAAGGAGAAGGGAAGTTTCATTCTTTCTCATTCTGACACAAGAGTAGCAGTCATGTAAAATTCTGTTAATTTATGTCAACGTGACTGATCCGGAGAAAACCCTCACAGTTTCTTAGAACAAAACCAGTGGAAGACAAAGCCGAGCGGAAAATGCATTTTAAACAGAGAAAGGTCCTCTGATGGATGAGCTCAGACTTCTGTTTGAACATTTCGTTTAGTCGCAGTCACGTCAGGACTGCTGTTACAGAACTGTCTGTTCTGCTGAAGGAAACCAAAATCCATCAATTAAGAGCAACTGACAACACTTCAGCGCAGAAACGACATCGTCATCATTTCCAGGATGTCTGCGTAATATCTCGTGTTAGGTGGGAACTGAATTATTTTGATAGTTGTGATTGGAATTATTAAATAAACATTCTTCCATGTCTTAAGCCTTGATTAAGCTGGGGTGTCTAACTCATTTTGGTTTGGGGGCCGCATTCAACTCGTCTGATCTCAAGTGGGCCGAACCAGTAACATAATAGCAAATTAACCAACTTGTTATCTGAAGCTTTCCTTTGTTTTACCTCAAACAACCTAGTATCCTAATCACTTATTATTATTATTAGAGCTATTATTATTATCTTTTTGACAACATTATATTAATTGCTGTGTCACCTGATCATTTTTATAGCAACGTAACAGCGGCATGCTCTTATAAACAGATGCTGTTTCTTGATCTATTGCTATGCTAGTATTTTTTTTCCTTTGCTTCCCCTTGTGGCGGAATTGCGCATAGCGGCCATTTCAATAACCATAACTCGCCTTTGAAATGGGCTAGAACAGGGGTGCGCAAACTTTTAGACTTGTGGCCCACAAAGAGTTCTGAAATTTGACAAAAGGGCTGGACCAGAAGCAGATGTGTGGAGTGTTTCAGTAATCCACCTCATAATAAGAGAAAGAATCAACATGGAATATGGATGAAAACCTGGCTGTGATTTGATTTTTTGAGTTTGTATTTCAAAATGTGTGGCTTTAGCTTTCATTTTAGGGCCAGTTGCACTTTTGGGTTGATGTCCTTCAAGGAAAAACACAAACTTAGAGAAATGCCTTGTTCATGTGGTGTTTGAATGATCAGGAATTGTCCGGAAAACACACGTGAACGTTGGAAAAACAACACATTTTCCATACCTGATGAATGCAGATTAACTTTCTGCATCTACAGACAATGGTATTTGTTATGTACCATCTAGGACACACGCAGGAGGGTTACAAAGAAGATAAAACATTATTAAGGAATATCTGTTTATAATTTATCCCATGTTTGGCGGGCCAGACTAAATAATTAAACAGGCTGCATATGGCACCTGGACCGCAGTTAATCTATCCCTGGGCTAGAACCTTTTTTTTTTTTTCTCAACATCCTTATTTTTTTTTCTCTTCATAACTGGGCCAGATTAAACCATTTGGTGAATCATGGGCCGTATGTTTGACACCTCTGGTTTAAAAGACTCCCTCTGATGGAAATGGTGGTTTTGGCATTTTTTACATGTTCTTATTACCTTTTTTGAGTATTTCTTGATTCAAATTGTTGTGAATCAGGAACAGACAAAACATGTAGTTTAAAAAAAGAGCCTATTTGTTATGTAGGATATACACTGGGCGGCCCACGAGCTTCCTGCTCCGCTCCACAAGCTTCCCACTCTGCTCCACAAGCTTCCCGCTCCGCCCCACGAGCTTCCTGCTCCGCTCCACTTTCAGACAAATAGATCCATGAATGTCTTTGTTTTCCTCGTCTGAGCTGGAATCTTGATCAAACCCGGATTGCTCGCCAGTTTTTGTTGCACGGCTAATGTTAGGTTGGTGTTTGTTAGGAGCTAAGCTAGCAGGAGAATACGTAAACAAGTGGGTGACGGGAAGTGGGGCGAGCTTACCCAGGATCCGTAGTCGTGCCCACAACTAAGGCAAATTTCTAATAAACTTCTGCCGCTCTGCAGAAACTGTCTTAGAAAAGTACACTTTTATTAATTTATTTATTTTAACTTTGGCTACAAACTGTTTGACGTTTTTGCTCCTCAGGCTCATTCTTTTATACTATGATGAAAGCTAAATTCAGAGTGGAGGCCTGGATGCATATTGAATCCAAACATTGAAATCTAAATTCTTCATGATGACAAATAAGTCATAATTCTAGTGAACAATTGTAAAGTCAAACAAAGTGCTGTTAAAAACGATTCCAATAAAATAACTTAGCATCAATGATTGTAAAGCAAACAACTACGGTTTTATGAGTTCTCATTTCTTTTTCCATTGGTCGGTAAACACAAACAGTTGTTAATGGGGGAGTAAGGGAAGCAGTTAATGCATGTTTGCCTATTTTATGTTTAATCTGTGACATTAAAAGTCACTTTTCTGATCAGATAGTCTTTTACAGGAAAAATAAAAATGTATGTTTTTTTAAACGTAATTGTCCATTTTCTTTCTCCGCCCAGAGCCAGGTAAACCAAACTGCCCGTGTGTTCTGTCACATAATGTTTAACTCAAACGCCAGAAGCCACTGAAGTTAAGCTACTTATGAAAAGCAAGAATATGACAGGAGAAGAGCGCGCGGAAAAGGGCAAGGGGGGGTGGGGGTGGGGGGGCATGAAATGAGCTTTCATTCAGAATTGGACAGAGGAGAAGAAGAGAGACGGGCGTGAGAGAAATAGGCCAACAAGGGGAGGAGAGGTGAGGATGACTGAGGAGATTTGAGAGGAGAAGCAAATGAGTGATGAGGAGGGAGGCAGAGATGTGTGAGAAGCAAACTGCACGAGGAGGAGCTCCAAAGGCAGGTGCAGCCGTGGAGATGAAAGACGGGAAGGATTTCGGTGAGGATCAGTGAAGGCGTGGTGAGGAAAAAGCGAGGAGGTGGATGGTGGGAATTTCATCTAACAGGGACCTGGGAATCGCTCTTTACTTGAATTTTCTCAAATAAACTTCCTGATTCAGAACGTTGCTTCACCTGGATGAGCTAGTTCAGGGGTCTTCAAGCTTGAGAACTGAAATAAACATTTAGAACGTTTTTAACTGACCAATATCTAAGAAAAATGTGCATTATTTATGTTTTTGTGGCCATTAAGCCATTCATTTACAACATTTTGCTTAAATATCCCCAATATCTGAATTACTACAGTTTTTTTTATATGCAGCCAAACAATTTTAACCTGTTTTTTATAGCAGAAATGCAATCGCAGCAAAAATAGAAACTGCAAACAAAAAAGGAAATAAACAAATAAAATTAAATAAAGATATCTACAAACAATCGACAATAATAAAAAAGTAACTGCAAACAAAAAAAGTGATGCAACCAAGGAAGCTACAACAGAATCTGGGATCGTTTTTTCTCTATATGCACTACTGCAAGAAGAATATTTGATATATACTCCTGGTTTTGGTAAACAAGTGTAAATTTAACAATAAAGCTCACTATTTTTCTGATTTATTGGCCCAAATTAGTTTTTTATGTGCTATCTATTTCTCCATGTACAAACAAAAAAGCAGCTTTATAATTTAACATAATTTAAATTTTTAGTTTTTATCGCAATGGTGTTTACTTGAAAAATTGATCTACAGTTTATTGTTCTCTGTTATTTATTGTATGTCATTTGTGTTTTGAATGAAGAAAAAAAAAAAAAACAGAGGATACTCAAGTGGAGTAAAATGTTATACAGTCTATGGTGCGGATCACGATTGTCCTCTCGTTCGTGGATTGTCTGTACACTATGGTTGTGTCCGGATTCCCTCCTGAACCCCTAACTACTAAAAAACTAAATAGAACAGGACTATATAGTGCACTGGATTTTAAAGGCAATTCAGACCCGATGTTCACCACTTTTCTTTTGATTTTCTAAACCCCGGATATAACGTCATGATTTCACAAAGTGGAAATCCAATCAATACGAACATTTCACGACGTTTATTTATGACTCCATTGTGTTCTGATGGTGAAAATGTGGATGGTTTATTCAAAAATGGAATTTAAAGATGTTTTTTTGTTCGACATTGTTTAACAGCAATGCATTGTGGTCTATATTTGCTAATCTAGTGAGCGTCGAAGCAGGCTAGTTTTTCTCAAAGACTTCGATCGAATTGGGAATTAGTAGATTCGGACAGGACTAGAGAATGGCGAACACACTGTATAGTGATTGGGGGGAATTCAGACATAGCTTTTGTTTCTCTGCGTTAGCCAAAGCTAACAACAAACCGGCATCCTCCGATTTACCTTCAAACCTGGGGCTACGTCGCCTAATCTAATAACATATTTAAATAGTGACATTGAAAACGAGTATCTATACGTACTTTCTTGATCATTTTCCAATTCGTTCTGATTTTCTTTTCTCCCTATTTCTCTCAGCATCACATATAGCAAAACCCAGACCACTCAAAAACCCAAACAATCACTGATAATCAACTTCAGTTGTAGCTTTCTTGTTTGCATCGCTTTTGTTATTCGCTGCTACTTTTTTTTTTCCTTTCGATGGCTCTTCTCAGCCACCATAAGAACGCACAAGTTCCTTTCAGAATAAAATTAAAAATATTTTCTTGAATTCAAAATGAAAGAAAATTAAACGTTATATTTTCTTGTGTGATGAAATTGGAGCACCCTCATTCTTTTATTTTTCAACCATCAAATGTTCACATGACAACAGTGAATCCTATGTTTTCTTTTGATCTATAGATATAAATGCATTTAGGAATTTTGCCTGAGAACAGCTATGAGATGCTGTTGTGCAGCAGAAGATAAGAATAATCAATCACTGTGACCATCATTTTGATCTATTATCTGACATGTTAATAACAAACAAATGAAAACTGATTCCAATTTAAATAAACTCCAAAACTAAATTTATTCTGTTTGTTTGCATTTTTCTTCAAAGCCAAAGAGCCACAGTATAGGATTTATTGAGTAGCATGTGGCTCCAGAGCCTCTGATTTAGATGAACAAATGAAGAAACTTGCTCCTCTTCATCCTTAAATCCCAGAGTGACAGAGGAGGAAGAAATGTCAACAAACAAAGGGACTGGCAAAAGCAGATGAACATAAACCACACAAGGAAAAAAAAGGCACACAAATGAAACGGGAGGATGGATGATGAACTAAAGGATGAGCCAACATATGGCTTTACAGCTCAAAGTCACAGATCAGGTGTCTGTATACACCTTCACCGAGTCACACACACACACACACACACCTGACACCCCTTTGGGTTGTATGAAACAGATGGCATTGTTTGTGATGATCCCCCCAGAAACTGACCCTGCATCAGGGAATAAACACAATGGCAGCCAGTCAGGCCTTCACCAAGACTTGAAAGAATGTTGCATCACTAATGTGTTGTTTAACTAACAACCAAACAGATTAATGTTTAACTTGGATTAATCTTTTATAGGTGTATACACCATGTCTGTGTCAGAAGACAAAGTTCCAGGAGAGGAGGTGGGCCGTCTGAAGGCTAAAGACCCTGATCTGGAAGAAAACGGCCTGGTGGCCTATCGCCTAATCGATGGAGATGGAATGAACGTCTTTGAGCTGACCACCGACTCAGAGACCAGAGAAGCTGTTATCAAGCTGAAGAAGGTAAAGAATGATGTAGAGATATCTAGCTGAACCCAATCTGTTTTGGTGGGGAGCAGCGAGGAGGTTGTGAAAAAACTAAAGTACTGGAATTGCATAAAAGATTTCCTGGCCATTTTGCTCCTGTCTCACCTGATAGACAAAAAATGTTCTGAATTTTCAGGTATTTTACAAAATTTAAGACCAACACTTAGTAGAAAGAAAATGTCTTTCTCATCACAATACCATTTCATACAGAGCTCTTTCTGAACAGACCCAAATCCATGTGTTATTTATACTGTGACACTAAGACAGCAGATATCCTAACTTTTATCTTCACAGAGTTGTATTTAGAATACACATAATGTTTTACAGTTAGCGGTTAACCCTTTAACACTGGAGCTCCAGTGCTATAACTTTTCAACCGTTAACACGATAACTCCAGTAAATTCTGGAAGAGAAAAGCGGCTCCAGAATCTACTGGAATTACGTTGATCGTATTAAAGGTGGAAAAGATACAGTACGTTAAAGGTTTTGTGTTTAAGCTTCACTGGTGACGCCTCAGGTGTTAAAGGATTAATGGTTTTATTGGACCAAAGCAATGCCTGATCGGAATTTCAGCCTGTAAGATTTCAGTGTTCAAGTCAGATGTGGGACTTTTCAGTGGTTTTTGAAATGCAGTTGGGGTCTTTCTTTTCCCAGACACAGCTGATCATTGTGCATCTCAGTCAGTATTTGTGTCATTCCGTAAAGAACTGTTACGCCACCTCGAACAAAACATTTTCAAGAAACACACATCTGTGAAAATACCTTGCTTGCGGGTTCAAAACTCTTGCATTCACATGTTGCTACGTAAGTTTCTACGAACATTTCCAGGTTCAACCTGTGACCATTGAAGGTGTGTTGAAAGTTAAACCAGGTCGATCTTTGACCAAGCAGCGACTCAGATTGGTAGGGCGGTTGACCTCTAATCGGAAGATTGTAAGTTAGATTCCCGCCTTGCCTGGCCATGTGTCAAAGTGTCCTTGGACACGACACTGAACCCTTTGCCTCTAGTGCAGAGGTTCTTAACCTTTTTGACCCTGGGGCCCAATTTTCCCGGTACAAAGTGATTCGAGGCCCATTCAAATATAGCATGTTAATGTAAATTGATCCAGATCTTGTTTTGATTTGTATTTGATAATTAAATCGAGTCATTTTATGTTTATCAAAGTAAAATCTTGTGAGGAAAAATGATACAACGTGATCATCTCAGACATTTATTTTCATACTGAACAGGTAAAACACAGTGGTCAACCTCAACACAAACTAGAATTCCAAAAATATCTATAAGGCATTTTGATCAATTAAATTGTGTGTAATAAAACAAGAGCACTTCAAATAAGTTTCAAATTAAACAAACTGTAAATGACATTTAAATAAAATGCTAATTAAAAGATTATTTTATAACCTGCTGATGAACTTGACAAATTATACATTTTAATTTAGTACTAGATATTTCTCTCCAAATCTGTGACAAATTAACAACAACAGTCACAACAGTCTGTTTAAAAAAAAAAAAAAACTAACATGAACTGAGGCAAAGAGCCTCGAATAAAGAAAATATGATGAGGGGCCGATAGCCGCATACTATGGCTCATGCCACAACGTAGAACAGAGGCCGCTTCTATTTGGCGCCCATGTTAACCTATGGCGGCGTTCACACCAGGCGCGGAGCGGTGCAAGTCCTCTGCGGAGGACTCGCACCGTGCAGCGGATCATTTCGGGTCTGCTTTAGTTTGAGCGCGAGCGCGAGCGTTCTGCATCAATTCTGGGAGAAAGTTACATAAAGTTACAAGAGAAAATACGGTTTATTTTTAAAATAAAGTGTGTATTCACACGTAATTTTGGAAACCGTGCGTCCAGTGCTAAACTTTGTTCTTAGTCGCTCAGACCCAGGGGGGTTAAGGTTAGGATTCTGGTTACAGTTCCTGAGGTCAGCTGTCTCTGCAGCTCACGGCTCCACCAGGGGAGGGGTGAAATGTGGAGAACACATTTACACATTTAGGAGCGGGACAGTTAATGGGAATTTAATTTTAAGTTGAATTTTAAATACGTGCGTCCAACAAAAACATCCAGCCTTGGACACACTTAGAATATGTGCAACATTGCAGCAATGAGATCTTGGCTGCTTGTATTACATGTGGTCAATATGAATTTCTATCATTTTCTATGCTGGTCGCGTCTAAATACGTGGGAATAACATCAGCCTTTTTAAAATATAACCATTTTTTTTTACAATAAAATGCCGCGATTGACAAAAAGTAAATCATGTTTTTATATCTAAACAAACTGTATACATACAATCACAACACGCACGTGCGTGCATGAGCACAGACATCATACAATCAACGTAGTGAGCAGACTCCGCTGCGGGGTTAGGAGTAAACAACAACAGAGAGGCAGAGAACAGAGACATGGGTAAAAGTTTTAGTTTATGAATGTACTCACGCACACACATGCGAGCGCGTGCGCACACACACACAAACAAAACAGACAGGGACGCGCGCACACAGTGAGCCGGCTCCGGAGCAGGTGGGCGGGGCTGGATTTTGGGTGTGAAACAGCAGCAGAGGAGTTCTCTTAGCAGAAACACGCGGTAATTCTTTAGGTTGTATGATGGCAAAACAACAAAATCTCTCGCTGAGCCCCTGTGGACGCCGCGGAAAATGCGCGTCTGGTCTGTAACCACAGAGCGGGGGGGGAAGCCGTGCACAATCTGCTTCGTGGTGCTTTGGGTCAGTGTGAACCCGGGTGACACTTACCTGCCACACAAGTGGTAGGAGGCTGTATTCAGGTCCCGCGGCCCTCGCGGCCTCAGGTTTAAACACAGATTTTTTTTCGGCGGCCCATTAGAGGGCGCTCGCTGGACCGAGATTGGCCGTGCCCTATGGTTAAGAAACACTGCTCCAGTGGAAACTTGGCACCAGTGTTCAGCAGCGAAGCCACCATCAGTGTGTGAACGGGTCTGTGACGGTAAAGCTCAGTTTTAAAGGTCAGTTTATAGGCTAACAAAAGAAGTGTAGAAATCACAGGATGCGTCTAAACTCAATCATTTAAAGTTTTCCAGAAAGCCACACATAACCAGACAATAGACTGCAAAAGAATGGAATAAAAAGTCACATTCTATGTGGGTCTCTATCGCATAGCCAGACTGAAAAAAAAAAAAGAAAATTCATGTATCTCTGATATTGGTCAGGGGGCCGGGCTGTAGTATTGGGACCCCTGCTGTAAAGCACTTTGGACCTTGGAGGAAGGTAGAAAAGCGCCATACAAGTATACGCCATAAATCCCAGAAGTGCCAACCATTTGTAAATTGATTCATAGTTAGAGTTTGAATTATATGACACCAAATCTTTGGTATTACGGAATCGATCTGTAAAAGACAAAGCCTGGAGCAAGATTTACAAGATTTGAACCGCTTTGACATTTCACGCCAAAACTCTTCCAACTGTGGGTACATGCGCTAGTAAACTGTAGAAAAAGAAAGAAAAAGGAGAAGAACCCTGTCTTTGCTTGTCTAGTGTGAATACCAAGGACTAAATGTGGATTTAAGAGTCTTGAACGTGCCTCACATCTCCAGTGTAAAGGTAGAATTGGGGTAAAAGATGGTAAAAGAAAAAAATATTTGTTTGTTTTCATTCTAAATAAGGTCACATTTGTGTTTCCTTTGTATCATCCACACCTGACAGTCAATGGTTGACTTACTTGCTCCTTATTTTAAATGTCCACAAATGTATGCCTCTGTTTGTGTGTGTGTGGCTTCAGGTCAGGCATGAGTGCAGATGTGGGCTGGTCCATAAAGCGTTTCCTCTCTGGCCTCCGTGTCTTACTGCTGAAAGGTTGCAGGTTTAAAGCTGCATTATCAAAGTGTGACACGATTGAAAACTGAGATCTCGTGGAGTACCTTTTTTCAGAAGTTGGACTTATTATTATGTGAGCCGTGAAAACGTGGACATGTGTGGAACCTCCACAAAGAGGTGCAAAAAGGTCAGCAAAGACGACAGGACAGTCCTGTCAAAAAAAAAGGCTGGTGATTACTCCAAAAATGGGGCATTATCACTGTTTTTGTGCATTTGAGAGTGTGCGTGTGCTCAGTTGTAACCAAGCCAAGAAATTTTGAAATCAGAGCCATCTGGCATGTTATACAGAAGCACCTACTGCTGTACAAGAAGCTTTAACAGCAGTTTCTTCCTCAAGCTGGGGATTGATTGTGTTATTCAAAAGACTACACAGTAAACCCTTCATGGATGCACAGGAAGCTATTTGATTCTCTTTAAAATATTGATCAAATATCCTATATTTCTTTGTACATCGAATTTGCTTTCAGACCAAACCAATTAGCATCACTGGTGTCATTGTAGAAGTCTTGACCGAAACATATGAACATTTTTGGTAGATCTAACTCTAAAGAGACTTTTTTTTTTTTTCTTTTAAATATTTTCAAAGCTTCACAAAAAAGAAACCTGTTTCATAACTTTACAGACTTTGATGAACATTATGTTTTGGGTGTTATTAACAGGCTCTTGTGGCACTTTACTGATGATGGAGGACATATATATTAGGAAATTATGCTTAAAATAGCCTTTTTGATTATGTCTTTATTCACATTGTGGTAAATCATGTGCATACAAAAAACGCTGTTGAAAAAGCTTGTAACTGAAAAAGAAATCCATGGATGTCTTTGTTTTCCTCATCTGAGCTGGAATCTGAATCAAAGGTACTGTATTTGGCTGCATAAAATTTTAATTTGAAGCAAATATTAGAAATTAATAAATATTAAAAAACTTCTGCAAGGTTAAATATAAGTAAATATTAGCTTCACATTATGCACAAAACTTTATTGAAATTCTAGAAATGTCGAAAAAACACAATTTTGAAATAATACTGTTTCCATTAAATCATAATTATGCAAATTAACAAAAAACAACTAAAACCTTAAGTTCCTGGAGTTCCTTGTCTGCTTCCATAGAGATATAGTTGCAGGTCCAGATGTATTATTACACATTTTGCAAGGAAATTAAAAGACGTCTAGATACTAGATTCAATTTCCTTTTGAAAAATATCTGAACAATTGAATGTCTATTAAGTCAAATAAAAAAAACAAATATCACCTCATTCTCTGGTAATATTTCAACTGTCTTATCTCATTTATTTTGCTTTTTGTTCAACGTTGCTTTTAAATGTCATGTAGTCAAAGCAACAAAATACAATTTCACCTTTTTGGGTGACTTTTATTCATTCATTTCTTAGATGTAAATAACAATGCATTGAGTTGGGAAGGTCATTCATATTTGAATCTTAAACTCATTATTCTTGACATGCTTTGATTTGTTTCCTTAAACTATTTTTTTTTCCCGCTCTTTCTCAACTTTTGTTTTGTCTCAAACAATTATCCAAAGCTGGAATAGAGAGAGAGAATAACAAACACTCAAATGTCGTCTGAGTGGGAGCAGAAAGACGCCTACAGCTCACCCAAAATGAAGCAAATGAACTGTTCAAGCGATGTGAAATAAGATGAAGGAAAGCAGCAGTTCACTTCACATGAGCACAGCAGTCTAATAAGCTAAAAGAAGAGCATTCAGTGTCGGTTTTGCTTAATTGAGGCATGTTTAGTCAGTCCAGAATCTGATTCAGCTGGAAGTATACGGCAGCGAAGACAGAGCGGTCAATCCTGAAGAGCAGAGTGTACTAACTGTGGAGTAAATTGATACATTGACGTCTTTGAAAATCTTCAAAAAAAGTGATGGAAACTTCTTGTAAAATTCCCTGGGACTCCAAAAAGCCCATGATCCAAGTTAACACAAATGCCACAAACATTTTCAGAAAATTCCTTGTAACCAGTCATAAAAATATCAAATTATTATTGACTCCAGGTGCAGATCAATAAAATATTAGCTTGAAAAACCATGATAAATGATCTCCAATTCTTAATGTGGGCCTAGTGTAATAATCTCTACAGCTTTGATTTCTTTGAAATTAATTTCTAAAAGGAAATTAAATAAAAAGTAAATCATTCTAAATTCTTAAACTACATTAAATTGTTGGGAAAAATGTTTTTAAAGTCTACTAAGCTATCAGTAAAAGTAAAAGCCTATGTACAGTAAAAGTGAGTACAGCCCTTAAATTTTTGCAGGTATTTATTTATAGCTTTTTCATGAGACAACACTGCCAAAATGAATTTTTGACGAAATGAAATTAGTCAGCGTCCATCTTGTATGACAGTGTAAAGTTGTTTTTTCTGCAAAATAAATCATAATAGAGGCATTAAATAGCCAAAAACCTGAAGTAAAAATGAGGGATGTGCTCACTTCTGTGAGATACTGTATGTGGTTAAATGTAGGAACCCTAATAAAATAAAACATTCAAGAGGAAAAAAATGTATCAAGGTCCTAAAACAGAACCCAGAGGAACTCCAACACAGTTTCAACTGATTTACATAAAACCTAAAACTCAGCAATTCTAGTTGTTCCGGAGTTCACTGAGTCTGCTGCAAACATTTTGACTTTGAGCATTTTTAATGCAACTTTTTTTTTTTTCCCTGTGATATAATATAAATGTTGTATTTCTCCAAAACATAAGTGAATATTGAACTAATAAGTGTTGGGCTACAGTGCCGTGCTGACTTTTGCTTCTCTCCATTCGATCTCGACTCGGATGTGTTTATATGTGTGTGTTTGCACAAGTAAAAGCTTGCGCGGGTGAGATTATTGAGTCTTGATGCCTCTCAAGGGAAATCAAAACCTTTCGCACCCCGAAGGCAGTGCCACGCAAAATTAAAAGCCAACTGCATGCACTCATACACACAAACGTGTGCGCACAAACACACACCTATACACACTTTCAAATCAGCATCAAGAGTAGCCTTCACTAATCTCTATTCTCTCACTCTCCTCCTCACAAACACACACACGGGGATGAGCTTTAATCAGCTATTCCCTTTCAACTGTGTCCTGACGAAAGAAGTCCACAGAATATTAAGAAGCTATGTGTGTGTGTGTGTGTTTGTGTGTGTTACAGATTGCATGGGGAGAAGGAGGGGCATTATTGTGAATATTATTATCATTATTTCACACTGATTATGGAAAGAGGGAGTGTGGGGATGAAGAGAGAGGGCAGGGAGGACAGACAGAGTGACAAAAACAGAGGAAAAGAGAACTGGGTCACATTCATGATTGTACCTGGCTGAACTCGCGTACCTGCCACTGAATTGAAGTGAAAAAAAATCCATTGTGAACCTTCTGGTCATCACAATGGATCCGAAAGCCACACAGGCTTTATCCTTTCAAAGCTTGATTGGATTCAGAATTTTTTTACCAATCATAAGCAGGATTGTCTGCCTATGTTGGCAGCAGTTCTCCAGATGACCACCAAAAAACGATGGGACTGAACGGTTCAGTTTATCCATTTTATAATGGTTTAGGTCAATTCGATTCAATTAATAACTTGTTTCAGACAGCTTGATGTGGCAAGAATTATGGGAGCATAAATTTATTAGTTGATTAGTCATTAAATCATGTAAGGAAAACTTCAAAATAAGCATCATGATTGTTTTATTGCAAATATTTACAATTAAATGGGATTATTATAGTCCAATACAGTCAAGTTTATCTTCATTATCTCACTTTATTTGTAGATCTGGACTATATAGGTAACCAACCACTAAGATCCCTCATACTGAGCATACATTTGGATGACTTTCTGAAGGGATAATTACGTTTTCTTAAAGACAAAGACTGACAGACAGAATGCTAATCTGTATCTAAATCAGGAATATCAAACTCCGAACCTCGAGTGGTGACATCCCTGCTGGGTTTTTTTAGAAATCCTGCCTTTTCTGCTACTGATTACCTGGATCAGGTGTGTTTGCCCAATAGGAAGCTTCAGTGGTAGGTTAGTTGGAGGTTCTCTCTCTCTCTCCCTCTCACTCTCTCTCTCGATATATATATACATATATAGGTACATGCTTAAAGTGCACCCCTGTTAAATTTGGTGTTAGAATCACAACATCCACAGTTTGTCTGGAATATCACAAAACTGGCTCCCCTACTAGCCCCATCACAGGGTCATTGAGCGTGGTCATGCTGACAATAGGTATTTTCACTGACAAAGCTGTGCAAATAAATACATTTGTGACCATTTTTGCCTCAAAACCTACTAAACTGATCCAACCTCAAATGAACTTTGGGCAATAATTGAGCAGAGTTCCATCTGTATTATTGGCATCCATTGTAAAAAGGAGCGAGTAAAAAAATGTTTATGTTGAAAAAACAAGTTGCTGTTTGAAAATATTTGGCTTCATGTCTGGTTTACTGGAGACGAGTTATCGGAATAAACTGGTCGAAAATTCATTTAAAATTTGTCTTGGAGAACGCTGGCGATAAAACTGATGTCGAATCGTCAGCAAGGAACCTTGAAGCAAAGCATTAACCTTTTGTTTGGCAGGTTGGGTTTTGTTAGTGCTTTCTTAATCAAATATTCGTTTGTTTCACATTTTCATCTGATATGGATCAGTCAGCTCTGCTTCCGGCCATCTGCCGTCTCAGCATCACCATTCCAGCTGGAAATACAAGAGTCTTGATTTAGAACAACATATTTAGGTTATAGCAACAACCAGGCTGCTGCCAAGCACTCCTGGCAAAGCACGCTCCCTCGTTATCACGGCAAAGAGCATTTCTTGGTTATTACATCTTCATACAATCACTGCCAGAACACTTGTTGATGTAGAAGGTTCCCTGCGGTGAGGCTCAGTAAGTTTAAGAAATGTCTGCATTCATGTTGCCGTTTCACCTGTGTTCTGTTTCATTTATGCATTCAAATAAACTGATAAGATGTGTGAGAAAAGTGAGAATCAATGGAGTTTCAAGGATTTTGCACATGAATGTGGTTTCTCTTTAAACCCAGTGAATGTAATCTCAAGGTTTTACACTGAAAATCCATGTCAGGGAGTTTTAAATAGGAATGTATTTTTAATTCACCCGTTTCCACGTAAAAACGGATGAAAATGTTGGCATGGCGTTTTCTTTCTTACTTGCTTTATCTCTTCATCTCATTCCGGTGACTGAAAGCACTTTCTGTTCTCTTTATCGCAAAGCGTCCCAAACTCCCAGACCTAATCGTGACTCATTACAAAGAGGCTGGTGTTGTTTCATCTGCCACTGAAAGCAGCCAAACAATGAAGCGATTCATTTGCATCCAAAAATAATCCTATCACATCAGACCATATCATGCAATACCAACATCTCAAGATTGAAGTCTCTATTTGGGTTACTCCTGGTTTACTGCTGGGCAACAGCTGTGCTGGAAGTCATGTGCTGTGGAGTTGTGGCACAGTCACTGGCTTCAAACCATTTATGTACCAACAGCGCCCCCTGCCAGAGAACAATGTAAAGAGCACAGACTTGCTTGATCCTTGATTTACTTCAAAATAGTCATTGAAATTTCTATTCTGTCCTCTCTGCCTTCATCAGCACGTGGACTATGAGACGAAGAGGAGCTACTCCTTAAAGGTGGAGGGATCCAACCCTCACATTGACTCTCGATTTCTTACTTGGGGACCTTACAAGGATGAAGCCACGATCAAGGTAAACATGAGGTCTTTATTTAGGAGCAAGATGAAGTCAATTAAATGTATCGTGTTAGTTATGCGTGTTTATGTTTTTGTCCAGATATCAGTGGAGGACGCAGATGAACCTCCTGTTTTTATAGCTCCCAGTTACACTTATGAGGTGGAAGAGAATGCGCTTCCGGGCACTGTGGTGGGACGAGTTCACGCCAAGGACACTGATGCTGCCAACAATCCTGTCAGGTATCACAGACGCTCGCAGATGAAATCAGGAGCCCTAGATTAGGGCCAATTATTGGCCACAGATCTATTTTCTGCAGGGATAATATTCAGAGAAGGTTACTCTTTAACCCTAACCCACATGTGTCACAGTCAAGGCCCAGGGGCCGGATCCGGCACTCCAGGCCATTTTATTTCATTCCTATTAATTTATTATTTTGTGCTTATTTCTAACTTGTATAATTTTGTTAATAGATATTTTTTACGGGGAGTATTATATTGAAAGTTATTAAGGTTAAGTTGATCTATTGGGAAATAATGTTCCTGGATTTGTATTATTCATAATTATGTCAAAAAGTTTTAAAAATTTTGTTTTAGTTTGTTCATTAAATATCCTGTTCGTCCCATGACCCTAAGGTGTGATTTGGATTTCGGGCCCCTTTGCGATTGAGTTTGACACCCCTGCCCTAACATAACACGCAGAAGCTGCACTTTGTGTGACTTGTATTATGATCTGGAGAGGTCAAATATTTTCTAGTCCCAGAATGAGAAAACTAAAATTTGAAATAGACAACATTTGACTCTTTTATTGTGCGCTATGTGTAAAAATTGTCCAGAATTGCTTCCATTGAGTTTAAATTTGTTGTTTTCAAAAACTTTATCCTACAACCTTATTTGCTTAAGAAATCAGGAATTACCATAATGAAGAAACTGTTTCTTCAGATTAGTCTGAAAAGTGTAAAATCCTTTCAAACTATTTAGTTATGTAGGATGTGTTATAAAGTAGTGTTACTCTGTCATTCATTGAAGGTTACTTTAGATTCCAACAATTAAAAACACACTGAATACATCTCAGGCCACAGTAGGCATCGTCAGTATCAAGCTACACACAAGTGCCGTCATCAAGCGGGGTTTTACATGGTAGTTTTTAAAAGTTCTTAAACTTCTATTCTTGTTTTCAGGCTAAAAAAAAAAAGCTAAATGCATTCTCTCCAGAATAGTCACTAGTTGTTCAAACAACCTCCTCATCTCGTCAGTTTAGATTTGTGAGTCATGTGTGGCTGTGTTCTTCTGTTAACAACAGTCGGACATCCTAGATATGACTGTGATTCCTTAGGTGGATTTTAGGCCAAATTCCTCTGGAAGTTTATGCTATGGTTTACATGCTTTTGATGTAATTTTGAAAATACACCAATCATTGATGGTGCGCCTTTCAATCTGATGAGGCCGTAGTATGAAAAATATGGTACTGATTATCCTATTTTCTCAGACATCATGCAGCCCAGTGAGGTTTGGCATTTAGTCGACCATGAAGTATGCCACAGTGTTCTAAAACTGAATGTGAGGTCATTAGCCAAAAGGTGGTAATTTAAGACTTCAGTGGTCCAAAACATTCTTGCAAATCTCACCAGAATAGCCCAAAGACTGAAATCCTAGTTCAAGAGTTTGTCAAGTTACCAATGTCAGCTTCATTTAAAACTTTTTCTAATTTGGTGACCTGTAAAAACAAATGCACCAGAGTTTCTCACACGTAGCTGCACCAGAAACAACTGTTAGAGTTGCTACTCAAGGTGTTTGTGTAGGCAGCAAAGCTCTCTTGACCATGTCTGTCTCCTTGTATTTCCAAAAGCTTCTCCACAGTGAGATACCAAGCCTATGAAACTTTTCACTTAAATTCACTTGAATTTTTTTTAACTCTGTGCAGCTACATGATTCCTCGGTACACGGATGTGGAAAAGTTCTTCAGCATTTCAGAAGACGGGTTGATCACCACGACAGAAACCGCTGGACAGAGAGACCCAGGCCTGGCACAACATATCTGTGTCAGCAATAGAGATAGGTACGTACTCTCCAGTGTGGAGACCACATTATTTCTCCTGTTCTTCTGCACACTATGGGACAACAAATGGTTTTGAACAGCACCCACTCATATGCAGAGGCAAGGTCAGACAGGGACTAACAGATGGTGAAATCCCAGATAGCCACCGGGCTGGCTGTACATTTGCTGGCATTCATACCTCCAAACTGTCACTCTGCAGCGTTGGACGCGCGCCATCATTTTTATGTATGGACTTTAGATGGATTCAGGCTGCCAGCTCTGATTCCATTTTTAAGTGGAAGTTAAAATAACAGTTTTGACGGATTCTAGATACAGTCCGTGTGTGAATGTTTCTGAGAAGTAAAATTGCGTTACCTGCAAACATTGAAAAAGCCAATCTAAAGCACAAAGAAAGTTGAGTAAGTGAGCCTCACTGAGGAGCTGTAAAAAATGTGGTCACCTACAACTATTTATTTTAAAAAACTATGTGTGACTTCTATGGTCATTTGCACGGCAAACAGAAGTCAACCTGGAAGCCGTGATAGAGAAAAACCTCCACTTCAAACACTCTAAAAGTCCAGCGCTTTGGCTTTCACAGGGAACTCGTCCACAAGCCACAGCCGCCCCGCCCTGGTATTCTGTGGTTGGGGCTCAAGCTAACCCAGCGCCGCGTGGTTTCCCATGTGGCGTGCTAGACGCCAGACAGGACATATGGAAATGGGCTTTCCACCCACAAAGCTAGAACCATTTCAGACTAACCGCTCACAGGCTCTGGGAAGCTAAATAAATGCCTACTAATGATAGGGTAGGAGAAAAATGACACTGATTAGATCTGCAAATATGCAAGAGCAGCAACTCGGAAAACGTAGTCCTTCTGTTTTTAAAGCTAAAAGTGCGTCAGTGCTCTGTGCAGAAAACTCTGGAGAAATATTCACCTTTTTTAATGCATTCATGTTTTTTTTACATACTAAAATAAAAAAGAAAGAAAGTAAGTCCCAACGGTCAAATCAAAGTAAGAGACAGCTGGCTGAGAGGCTGACTGATTGTGAAGCAATCTCACTAAATATATAGGTTGACTTTTTTTTTAACTTGCTGCTACATTTGGATTTGAATACAGGCAATCACAAAGCCTAACTTTTGATGGTTCCTTCCTCTGCCATGTGTAGGAGGCCACCATCAGGACGCCAAAGTGAGAGTTAACATCAAGGTGAAGGACGTGAATGACAATCCACCCGAGCTGGCTTCTAACAACGAAGTTCTCATGTGTGAAACCGTGTTGCCGGGCAAGGTAGGTCGAAGAGCCGGCACTTGAAAAACAAGAGGTCCCCCTCTCTTTCGAAACGCTGATTTCTAACTTTCACGGTAAAGGTCATCGAAACAGTGAGTGCGCTGGACAAAGACGAGATGGATCACAGACAGCACTTCTCCTTCAGTCTCGCCCCGGAAGTCGCCCACAATCACAACTTCTCCTTGACAGACAGCAGAGGTAAATGTCTGTCCCCGTTTTTTTTGTTTTTTTCGCCCCGTCTCTCTTCATGTTTCTGTCCTCTCCTGCAGCCTCTCCTTCTGTTTTTTCACCTGCAGTCTGTTATTCACCCCACCCCCACCCTCTTTTCGCTCAGATTAGATCAAAGCGAAAGCAGATGGAGGCTTACAGCACCTTCTAGAAATCAGCAGGTGCTCCCAATCTTCCTCACACACACTCGTATGCGCGCACATGTCCTGCAGGCTGTATTAATTGCAATGGGATCTCAGTCCGTCTGTACATGTATCTTGGGGAAGGTTGGGGGGGTGGATTAATTCAATTAAGCTTTGTGAGAAAGTAAAATAAAATGAGAATAACACTGTTAAACAAAGAATCAATAGAATTAATGGATAGGACACACTGAGCACAACACAACTTCATAATTACAAATATATTTATCAGTACCGCATCAAACTGAACTGTATTGGTAAAAGCATAAACAATACAGTGAGGAGGCCCAAGTGTCTTCATTTTTCTAATGCTGGAATCCAGGCTAAACTATTTAACTGCTGACGTCATTATTTTGGAGAAAAAAAAGTTGTCCAAACAACTCCACTAAACAAAAAAAAAAACTGTATATTCTGCATTTTAAGCCATATGTAAAAAATATATAAGAAAAAATAAAGAAAAAATAACCTTATAATCCAATTCTCCTTATAAATAGATTCATTCTGGTTGTGTTTACTTTTGTCAAAGTGATTTCAAGAAGTACATGCGCTTGGTCAAAATATTTGGTTGGGTATTATTGTGCATACATTAATGCGGTTAACATACAGTAGTGACTTGCTGTTTTTTTGGGGGGGGGGGGGGGTAATGTTATCACATTAACATTGGTTTTAATGGTATCAAAACATTTTTATTTGTTGCAAACAAGGTTGAGAATTATTTAATATGCAAAGTTTTTTTGTTAACATTACTAACAATGGTGTGAGCTAGCATAGTCACATTACCATTTGTTGCGACATCTGTCTGTTTTTAAGGTGTTGCAAACATGGTTAGGAGTTACAGGTATTGAGAATATGCTAACGCTTCTAACGTGGTGAATGAGCAGCGTGTTAGAAACACATTCAAGAGTTACTGTGACTGCAGCTAATAACTCTGACTGAAAAAACTCATATTTTATTTCTTTTATTTATTTATGTTTCCTTATTTACACAAAACAACATAAAAAGAGAGAAAAAAAGGAGACAAGATGAAAAAAAGACCTAATACAAATTAAAATACAATGAAGGGTATAGAAAGCCCGTAGACTAGTTAAGAATCACTAACATTCAAATTTGCACATTTTCCTTAGACATACACATAAGTGAAAAACAGAATGTGAGATTAATAAAGGATTAGAAGGGTTAATATTAATCCGATGACCGACAAACATATTCAGTCTTTTGTCTCTTTACATATCAGGTGGTGACAGTGCGCCTCCAGCGCGTCCGAGGGCAGAAAATACAGTAATTGCCCCATTTGTTGATTTTGCATCAGTCAGACTTTGGTCCATACTTTCCTTCTCTCTTTAGTCAGACGTGGATCCATTTCGTTAAGTTTTTTTTTGTCTGTTGAATTATGAACTCAAACTTGACCAGAGTCAAAGGAGTCCTGCAGTGCTTTACATGCTGTTCTCTCTCCTCATTGCACATGTGAAATCTATGGTTTATGGTTCTCTGTTGTTCCAAATTCTCCTTGTTACTGGAGAGGCTCCTACAGAGGTTCACATCTCATAGTGTGTTCCTTTGAGCTCTAAACCCTTAAAGACTCACTCAAATCAGTTTTGATCAATTATAAAAGCATCCCAGAAGTTTTTTTTTACACATGCTGTAGTTTGTGCGTAACAACCACAAGCTGTTTTAAACAATATTCCTCGTCTGATCTTTGTTCATTATGATTTTATTACATAAATTCTCACAAATGCTGTTTTAATCTTAATTTTCTTTATATATGTCCTCCATCATGAGAACAATGCAAAAAAAACACAATTTTCATCTTTAAAAATACCCTTGCAACTGTCAAACTGATAGACATCAGTGGCTATCATCAGTTCTCAAATAAACAGGCTAATTCGATACATTTAGAAAAACTGCATTTCATGTTTACTGTATATTATAATGAAAAATGTTCCCATCTGAATGTTTTAAAGGTGATAAATTACAAAAATATCAGGAAACGAGCAAATGCTTTTTTCACACAAGTGCAGTTATATTTTTGTAAGACTGGTGATTTATTTGTTTATTTACTTTGTGCTATTGAACATGAAGCGTCTAAAGCGCCTCAGAAATAACTCAAACGCCTTTGTGTTATTAAAGCCCTTTGAACATCAGACGCCAAATGTTTCAGTCGGGAAGAAAAAGCGCAGATGTATAAGTCTCAGCTGCTTTTGAATATATTTTCTTTTCAGCTGATGAATGAGCGCTCAGTTTATTTAATATCACCCGTGTCACACCTCATTGGCTGCTGTTGCGTGTTCATGGCTCTCTGAGAGTGTGAACAGTAATAAAGGGGAAAATGAGTCTAAAAGATAATCTCCCTGCACATGGACTTTCCTCAATGTAAAATATTTCCCAGCAGCACATCTGCTCACTGACATTTTTTTTTTCATTTTCTTCACAGACAGCACTGCCAGCATCTATGTGCTCCGCAAAGGATTCAGCCGTCTAACCCAGGATGTTTACTTCCTTCCCATCGAGATAAACGACAACGGTTTCCCTCCTATGAGCAGCACCAACACCCTGACCATCAGAGTGTGTTCCTGTGACAGCAAAGACACCATCCTCTCTTGTAACGTGGAGCCCTACGTCCTGCCTGCTGGGCTTAGCACTGGTGCCCTCATAGCTATTCTGGCCTGCATTGTCATCTTACTCGGTAAGCAGCAGAAAAGTCATGCAGATGAAAACACTGCAAAGCCCAGAGTCATTGTAAAGTTTAACAATCAGGATTGTCATCGTTATAATCAAAGTATCAACCCCTACAACTTTTTTTTTCACGGCAAAAACAAATACACTTTTTTTATTTGCAAAAATTCAATCAATAAAGACAAATGTTCACAAATGTACACAATACTGGAAGCCAAAAATAATTAATATTTTAAGATTGGTACTTGGTGGAGGGCGTTGTGGTTTTATGACCCTACTTCATCTTCTAACCGATCTCCTGGCAAGTGGCATCCACTTCAACAACATTCCTTGGCTTGCATCTGGAAAATGACATCTGTCCAAAGATTCTCGCAAAAGTAAAAATGATATTGATGTTGCCTAACAACAAGGTAGACCTAAACTATGACTGTACCTATAGGACGACTGTTGCTGTGTTACCTACTGACATGAAGATCCAGCATCATGTAACTGTCACTTTGAAATCTTTACAGCCTGCCCTCACCTGCTGAGTTTAGCTACAAACCTTCCTTAAAATTATGGTGGCAGAAAATCATAGTTTGCATTTCCTGTTGTTAACAATCTGTGCACGACGAGCCAAACCCCTTGTTACTAGGAAATTACTTCAAGATAGAGATAAGGAACTTAAAAATCTTAATTCTGTCACCTATTATGGGTTACAGATACAAAAAAATGTAATAAACTGAAACGTGACAAAACCACAGGAGCATCATAAAAGTGAAAAAGCAGATGACTGAAAATAAGACACTTGAAAGGTAACCAAAACCTAAATCAACTTCTTGAAAGTGCTGTCTGTTGGTCACTGCCAAATTTTATATAAATTATAATAAACTCGTTTAGTTCTTGAAAATATAGTCAAAAATTGTCTGTGTGCTGCCCCCTACAGATTAAAACTATTGATCAAGTCCAACGTCCTGACCTGCAGCTCCAGTGATTATAACAGTCCTGTTCACCAGCCCCTCCCCTCCGACTGGATTTTCAAATTTCCTCTGTGGGTGGAGTCAGCCTCCAACTTCCCTGTTAGGTTACCCTTTAAATAGACTCATGGCAATTGACAAAAATGAAGAAAGCTCTTGATGATAAACATGAACCTGGAGTGACTGACAGGAGACAACCCAAAACATTACAAAAACCACCAATTAAGAACCAAACTAAACCACAGAAAACTGAGAGTACCCCTCCCTAAAAGGGCAGACACAAGATCCCCAAACACAAAACAACACTTGGTGGGGAGGGGACCTTGGGGAACAACAAAACAAAATGCATGGATGTCTGGAACTGGTGGCACGGGACCCAGTATTCAGGCTTGGTGGCAGCACCTCAATATTTAAACTAAACATGACAAAAAGGAGATGACAAACTGAAAGATACTTAAATATGCTGAGGACAATTAACTGATGTGAAACAAAATTGTGGTTAATTAGCAACCTAAGAAGGAAAACTTGAAAACAGAACATGACAAAAACCAAAGAAATGTCACCAAGAACCCAAACCAAAGCCTTAAAAAATGGAGGCCTGCATAACTACTTTTCATGAAAAGCAATTCACTGTCTCACTGTGATACCAAATGGACCACAACAATGCAGGAGGCACAGCTAAGGGCAAAGTAAATTGCTGTTGGATTATTTAATTATTGCTAATGCAGCCATACTCATTCAGGAAAAACTTCCTGTAATTGCAGTTGGGTCTACAGAGAATTTTACATTTCTTTTGCATTTGTCTACTTCAGATTGACTCACTGCATCTGTTATGTGACATCATCATGGTATGTGAGAACATTCAAAACAGCCTAAGAAAACCACCAGCTATTAAAATGTGTGTACAGCATAACTCAACTGTGATATGAGTAAAACCACCCAAGATGTAATTAAGCTCCCAAATCTCCCCGAGTGCATACTCATTATTCTATTCTCCATTTAACTTGCTCACAGGGACTGCAAAGGCTTTGCAATTTACTCACTAAATGACCGATTTCTTTAAACGTCACATTTGTCTTGGCAGCAATAGTGGTGCTGTTTGTCGCTCTGAGGCGTCAGAAAAAGGAGCCGCTGATCGTGTTCGAGGAGGAGGACATCAGGGAGAACATTATCACTTATGATGATGAGGGAGGCGGTGAAGAGGACACTGAGGCGTTCGACATCGCTACACTTCAGGTATGAAAGAAGTCGACCACTGACAGTGAATCTGTAAACCAGAACAGCTGTTTTCAGACTTTTCTCTGTCAATCTGTGTCCAGAACCCAGATGGTGCCAACGGTTTCCTGCCGAGGAAGGACATCAAACCAGAACTCCAGTTCCCCCTCAGGCCGGGCATGGGTCGACCTGCAGCCAACAGCGTCGACGTGGACGACTTCATCAAGACTCGCATTGCAGACGCCGACAGCGACCCGACCGCACCTCCTTATGACTCCATTCAGATCTACGGCTACGAAGGCCGAGGATCTTTGGCTGGGTCGCTGAGCTCGCTCGAGTCTGTCACAACAGAGTCTGACTTGGATTATGACTATCTGCAGAGTTGGGGGCCGAGGTTTAAGAAGCTGGCGGATTTGTACGGGACCAAAGACTGCTCCTTTAACGATGTGGACGATGCGGAGGACTCTTAACAGAGGTCTTCTTCAGTGGACGCCCTCCAGATTTGTGATTTATTGATTCCAAGAGGATTTCTTAACTGAGGGTTAAGACTCCTCAGTATCCTGTTGTTACCATCTTCCAGCTGATTAGTTCGATCTGTCAATGAATGGACACGTATTAAATGTCTGGACTCCCATTATTCCAAAATCTGTCCCGTCCTTCCTATGGCTTTCTTTCTGTCTTTTTCTACAGACCTGAGCATTGCAGGACTGGCAGATTTGTTACCGCATCAGTTTGTCTGTTGGGAGCAATATGATGGAAATGTGGTTGTATCCTGAGAATGACTTGCCTACAGCAGATTTTTTGAGTGTGTACGACGTTCTATATCTATAAAAGGACTGGACTCATCCTCAGAGGTTCCTCTGTTCCCCCAGAGGAAGAGAAGAAACATCAAAATCAAAGAAAAGTTGTATAAAGGTGTTAGTAGGGTCAAATTTGTTGTTTTGTCTGCTGAAGTGCAGTAGATGCGAAGACCGACTCCGGGTTGTTGATACTCTGAAGACGCTCACAGCATTTTCACAGTATGGTGGCCTTATAATAATTCAACAACAACTCCAGGAGTTAAAAAAAAAAAAAAAAAAAAGACAAAACAAAAAAAACAGCAAGACCGAAGATGTAGATCGCCAGCTTCAGTAGCTTCACAAACACATGGACTGTAGGAGAATCTGTGCTACACAAATATTTTTCTTTTTTCGGATTTACAAATTGTGGATGATCCCAGAAAAACGTCCTCCATCGGCCGTCACCCCCCCCGTCCCCCCATGAATGATCATCTCTTCACGTGGCATCCGTCGATGATGACAATGAGCAAAAACCTGTGAGCTCGAAAAAAATCGCCTTAATCTTACTGACACTCTTGCAGCGCAGTGCATTCTTTCATTTTTTTTCCTTTTTTTTTAAAAAAACAAAAAACTTTTGTTGTTATTTGTAAGTTGAAAGGTATTCTGAAAGCAAACTCTCCTCCATGTCCGGTGTGTACAAAGCGATTTTTCCTGCCAACGATCCCACCTTTCTGAGACGGAATGCGCCGGTTCTGAGAAAAGTTGCATTGGGTTTTTTTTCCTCCTCCAAATCCCATGTATGTTGGCGGCAGCATGTGTTGTATCAACGCGCGTTGTCACGCTAACATAATATGTGCACATAGAAAAATAACACAATGTAACGAAAAGAATCTGAATCCAGGGCATTCTTTTTTTAGCCTGCAGTTTGTTTTCAGTCTTTCTGTTTTAATATTATTATATTATTATGATTATTATTGTTGTTTTCTATAATTATTACCACCACTATTATTATTATTATTATTATTATTGTTCTGTTGCTGGACGCAGTTATACAGAAATTGAGCTATGTTTGACTTTAGCATAAAATTGATAATTCTCGCAGTTTTCTAAATATATTGGGTTTAAATTTGTGGTCAACTGTGGGAAATTTCACTGCTAAAAGTTAAATGTTAGCTTTAATTCACAGCTGTGTGCAACTTTTTTTCCTCTTACTTTGATTTTGCTTCTTTACTCTCAATTTTTTTTTTCTGATTTTTTTTGGTTCCATCTCCCTGTTCAAGAGGAAAAACTAGCGATCTGTGTTTGTTGCAGTGAGAGAACGCCTTGTTTTTATTCTCTGTCGAGTTTTATGGTACCGATTTGTACAATTTTAAAAGTTCTTATTTTAGTATACATGCAGAATATTCCAGTATTACAACGAAAACCTGTTACAAAAATTAAGAAGTTACAGCATCACACTTATATTTTCTGAACATTGTACTGTTGCTTTACTATGTGCTTCAATCTCCGAAGCAAAAAAAAAAAAAAAACAAACTTTGAAATAAATGCTCTTTTTATAAAATTACATTGTATGTGTGTTCAAGTAGAATTTCTTTTACACATGATTCACTGGGAGGTGAGATCTAACCATGTTATTTTACAACTATAACTTGTGAACACTGGGCTGCATGGTGGTGTAGTGGTAAGCCCTTTTTCCTCAAAGCCAGAAGGCCCTGGTTCAAATCCCTACTGGGTCCTCTCTCTGTGGAGTTTGCATGTTCTCCTCGTTCATGCGGGAGTTTTCCACAAGCACTCTGGTTTACACCCACAGTCCAAAACCATGTGTAATAGGGTAATTCAGGAGTCAAAAGGGACCCTATGTGTGTGTGTGTGCTTGTGTGGCCCAAGCAAAGACCAAGTTTAATCCTTTTTTAATGCATATTTATGCAGGGAATGCAAATAAAATTATCTTAGAGGACACAGAACATTGATAACAGCTTACAATTTTAATATATTTATTTTGCATTCTGAATAATTTTATGAATTACAGTATCAGTCTTCGACACAAACAGACTTTTGTGGCTTTTTTGTAAAGACATAAACAAAAGATGGAAAAACCATTTAAATCAATGAAGGAAGTTTCTAAATCAAACACTTTCTCATCAAGACTGTTTCCTATTCATAACAACTATTAGATTTTGGAGGAGATTTTTCACGTTAGCAACATCTTGACCTCATAAAGCCATCACTTAATTATTTGGGAAAAAAAACATTGTACTCAAGCAAACACACCAATCCATACACACACTTCATTCAACACTGCGAAAGGTCAGGCTGCACTTTTCATGAACAACAAAAGAGAAGGACGCACTGAGGGAGGAAAAAGATGGAGAAAAGACACAGGGGAGGAGGAGGAGGAGGAGGAGAAACTAGATCAGAGAGAGCTTCCAGGCAAGAGGTCAGCTGCAGCGTCTTCCTCCCTTTCACCTCATCATCCTCGTGTTAGGGCATCAAGTAAAATGAAGATCGTTCTTGTCTACTCCTGTGAAATCTTGATAAATTTATGGACATGAAGACATGAACGCACAAGCATGATGGCGGGAAAAGAGTCCTGCTTCAAATAACTGAAGATGCAGAAACAAAGCATGGCTTCTATGTTGACATTTATCCTCTCATCCTGTCAAAGGATAGAAAAATTACATGAAGTAAAGAACATTTTTGAATTTTAGTGTACAGGAAGGAGAACTGAGAAACTGGGCAGTGACTGAATTTACAAGCTTGGAGACTTTTGATTGTTTTCTCAAGACGTCACAGTCTAAGTGGAATATCCCCCCTATTTCATGTAGAAAATGCTTTGGTTTTCAAAGCTTCCAGATCCTATTTTGTGCTTTTGGATGCTCTAGTGTAGCGGTCTTCAACCTGCAGCTCCTGAGCCAACTTTTGACCCCTTCATTGTGGCTCTTTGGTCAAAGAAAAATAGATTTTTTTTTATTTTAAAAAGTAAATGTAAAGTAAATAATAAGTTGCAAAATTGAAAAAAAAAAAAAAAAAAGTTAAATAAACTAAATCAAACTTTAATTAACCCATTTACAGGGAGTTTACAAATCACTTCATGAGGTTCCTGACTACGGTAGGCATTATTCCCTAGTAATCCATTACATAGATTACCTTAGAAAATCAATTGGAGGTCAGTCAGAACCAGAAGTATCACCTAAAGCATTCCAGATTACGAAGGATAATTTTATATTTTTTTTAACAAATTCTAGGATTCTTTTTGTCCCTTAATGTACAAAAAAGTCTCTTGATTAGCTCTTATGTAATTTAATTGTGAATTTCTGTTCTGAGATGTACCACAAACTGTAAAATAATTTTGAATCACTGCTGAAATCTCACTACTTACTACTAATTTGCTGTGTTGAGATAGTCCTATGAGGTACAGACTGTCTTTTATTTTGAAAGGGAGCCATGTGAACCTCTGCCAAAACTTTAAAAATATTTTTATATTTAGAAATGAAGGGTAACACTTTATAATAATATTCATTACCAAGCTTTATCAACACATTTGCAAGCATATTATTGTGTTTATAGATTATTAGTAAGACGTTTATTAACATTATTTTAAGTGTTTTGCAGTAACGCAACTAAAAGGGATACAGAGAAAAACTATTTTATCTTCATGTTTATCTTATTTTTATACCAATAAACCTGCAGTTTATAGTAATAGTATCTACAACATAAATACAAATCAGTGTTTTATTTTTCTGAAGGATGGACTGAAACATTGTGGCTCCTACTGGGCTGTGATCAGGGACACATCAACTCAAACGGCTCTTTAAGATTTGAGGGTTGGAGACTCCTGCTCCAGTCAGACCAACCAGGACTTTGATTTGAAAGAAATTATTCTAAGAAAAAGTAATTTGGAGAATAAGGAGGGTAAGGTTTAATTTTCATTCGCTCAGTGGCTTCATGAGAAACTGTAAGTTGGAGAAAACAAATCAAATTCATGTTTATCCTAATTTTTAAATAGAAACTAATATTTGTTTTTAATAAGCTTCTAAGCCTGTCTTATATTTGTTGGTCCCTCAGACTCGCATGAACTACATTTAGAACTGTTAAATACATACTCATTAAATCTGTGACTTCCAACTGAGAATTTGAGTGTTAATTTGTTGGACATTTTTCTAAATTAAGCATCTCGTGAATGAGTTCATGAATTTTGGAAAATGTTTGTTAGGAGCAGTTGTACTAACGCACTACTATCTGATGGCAAACATGTGATCAATTATCACTTTAATTGTCTGAACTGTGAGATCCTCACGTTTTCACCTTTTTTTTTCCAATTTTCATTTTCCATGTTTTCAAGTCCCATTGCTGCCTTATGTTTTATTAAGGTATCTTGTAGTTTAGAGTAGAAACATTCATGGTGGTGGAGGATTAATGGTTAAGGGCCTGAGTTTGTTGCATTTTGGGACCAGTAGACAAAAGTAGAAACAACCTGTAAAACAAGAAGGGAAATAAAAAAATAAAAAAAAAAACTCTATATATGAACCAAGGAAACCTGTTTTGTTATGCAACTTTTCCCTCATGTCACTTCTGAGAACTGTGAGTTCCTCCACCGCTTCTAAAGCTGCTTTCGAGCACTTTGTCACCTTGTATAATTTAACACTGCGCAGTGAGTGTCTTTGTTGTTGTAAATGTGTCTAGACATGACGCCAAAGGGACATAATGTGAGTTTATAGGAGATGTCGGAACATTTCGACAAAACTCCTGCATGAGTAAAGCAGAAAACTGCAACCAACACAACTTCTGTTTTAGAGAAAAAATGTAAAAATCATAAGTTTTGGACAATTAACAGCAAAAAAATATGGACTTGCATTTTGGAACTGGTAAAAGACAAAATATCATAATAGATTTTAAAATGATTATAACTTCAAATAATTTTGAAACGATATTTACATGTATTATTTGTATCAGCATCCTACCTCCTGTCATGGCCATGCCTCTGCCACACAGGTAACCTGCCTTATTGATATCACCTGTGTGGTTGCCTTTAGAGTGCCAACAAGATTCCTTTGGAAGCCCCATTTGAACTAAGTAATACCTCTGCTCCTCTGCCCTAGTGTCCCTGACCCCCCCAGGGGACCAAGGAGCCCTAGCCCTGGCCTACTGCACTCCTGTATTAAAGAAATGAATCGTTGCCAGTTCTGATCAGTCTGTTTTGGGGGATCCTCTCACTCACTCACCCTGAAACCTCCTTTGATAGTTTCCGGTTAGGTTGTGCATAAACCAGACATTACAGATCTATAAAGATGAAGAATTTTGTCAGCCTATTTTTTTTTTTTTTAAACATGCAAAAAATAGTGCATAATATTTATGCCAAATTTTTCTAAGAATATGTTCTCTAGATAGGTAGGTTGTTGACGCTAATGGTAACTAATGTGTACTTATATAGAGAGCTTTAGAAGGCCCAGAGTGCTTTCCACTCCCAGTCTGATGCACACACACATACACACTGATGGTGGCTCCACTGCCTAACCTCCAGTTCACACCAGGCGGTGGACAGGCGCTTCTAAAAAATAGATCAGATGTCAAAACTTTCACTGCACGAGCCGGCTGCGGAGGACCGCAACGCTTCACGTCTGTTGTGAACTACACCACAGGTTAACAAGGGCGCCCAATGGAGGCAACAACCGTTCTGCGGCACTTTGCAGCCCTTCCGTGTGCGGTGTGAACCCGACGTAACACGGAAGCCAGCCTACAACCACCAGGAGCTATGTGGGGTTCTTGCCTACGAACACTCCGACACACTGGTGGGCAAGGTGGGAACCGAGCCTGTCACCTTCCAATCAGAGGTCGACCGCTCTACCTCTGCACCATGCTTGCATGGTAAACAGAAGTGTGAATGTAAAAGTGTGTTGGCTCTTCATTTATGCTGCCCTATGATACTGGTAAACTCTGGTGTGTCATCCATCAGTGGATAGAATAGGCTCCAGCAACTACATAAAGGACTAATTGTGTCTGGAAAATTGATTAATGTTTTTTCTAAACTCTTCAAGGCTGCACTCATGGACATAGACTATGACTACCGGATTGGTCACCTAGCTATACAGACATGCATGAAACCCGTCCCATCCCTCAGGTTTGGGGATGAAATGAGAGGATCCAGAGAAAGGTTATACCTGTTCCAGCAGAGTGTTTGTTGTTGAAAGTGTTTAGACATCTTCTACTTCCTTTACCTGCCCTGACCTGACCTTTTCAAAAATGAGAGAAATGCCATAGTCGCTTAAGAATGCTCTGGGCGTTTTTCTCATCTTTACAATCCAGCTTTCCTCTGTCTGCATGCATATCAGAAGTGCAGCTACAAACCTGTTCTACTTTTGTGGATGTGTCAGTGTTTTTGAGTTCATCACTGTCTTAGCTATTTATTTTATTAAATTTCAACAGGTTTAAACTTCATTTTTTTTCCCTACAGTAAATTCCTCATTTGTTTTTGCTCTTTAGCAGAGGTTGCAGGGATATTTTTAACTGGCCGCCCATTATTGTGGTCACTAACAAATTGACATAATTCTCCAGGACAGTGGAGATGACGGCCAATTTTCGGAAGAACTCTGTCCCCGCAACACTCTACGTGACACACCTGTGACCTTTGACGAATCCTCCCACTCCTTTGGCATCACAGGAGTCAGCCTGCCAAACAATTCCCTGTCCCATCCAGGTGACCCCCCCAAACACACAACAGTACATCTGACTCACTAACTAACCTAATTCCTGTCTGTTCCGCAGCATCTCCTAACTGGACACTGAGATTTTGTCTATCTGAGAGGGCAGAACACAATAACTTTCTGATTGTGTATTTGAGAGCATGGAATGTAAGGCTGTGTATTTGTTTCCTGGATTTGTGTGAGGCAACCTAAAATCTTATCATTAATATTCATGTCAAAGATACAGCTTGTGGCAGTTTGCAGTAATCTGCAGCTTACACGTAGTGTTTGTTGCCTTGTGTAGAGAAGCTGCCTTTTATTTGTTGCTGCATAAAATATCATTGTGGAGTTGTGTGTGAGCCAGTGAACTCATTGTCATGTTCACGAAAAAGGTCTGAGATGATTCCAGCTTTATGAGATGGAGCCTTGACCTGCTGGAGGACGCATCAGAAGAACTGCAGCAGATCAACATGACCATGTCTCCAAAATACATTGAGTTGCTGCCATGTGATTGGCTGATTAGAAGTTTGTGTTAACAATTGGACAGGTGTGCCTAATAAAGTGGCCAGTGAGTGTAAATGGTCCAAATAAATCTCAGCCCAAACTCTAGATGTTTGTTGGTGAGTCATTCGAGTCATTGGAAGAATTTTACACAAAAACTGCAGCAACAATCCAACTGAGAGTTTCCTTCAACACTTTCACTTGCAGACCAATGCAGTTACTGATGTGCACATGCAGCAGGACTGTTAATCTGACATTTCATCTGTTTAGTCCCAGGACTCTCGCTAATTGCATCATTTGGTAAATAAGCATCAGAGCCGTACAAAGTTTCTCTCATTAGTTGCAGCAGAAAGTGCGTTTTTTTTTAAATTCTTGAACTGAATGACAGGAATCGCTCACCATCTTGACATGGATTGAGTTAGAGATGCAGTCCCTCTTCCTCACAAACAAACACAACCAGGATTCACAGTATTTGTACTTTTGCTCTCACATTTGACTTTAGGTTTAACAGTTTAAAATTTATGGAAACCTTGTAGTAAAATTTGATCCCTGTGGTCTGGCTTTTGTTGCCAATGGGATACTTTTATGCCATGGCCTGGATAAAGGAACAGTACTCCGACTCATCATGAGCAAGAAGACTCTAGATCTAAAGAGATAACTAAATTTGCCAGAATGCAATTGTCCATGGCTGGAATTTGCCAACACCCACTGCTCAAATCAGCAACGACTGTAACATCTACAAACCTCACTGTGTGCTTAAGTAAAAAACAAATAATTAAAATATCTGTAATTATCAGGAACAGGCAGACAGATGGATCCCAGTGCAGCAGGTTTATTCGGCACAGACAGGACAACAGGCGTGATGCACAGCTAAAAGTCAACAAAACTAACTCAGGGTCAGGCAGGCAGGGGTCAAGCACCAGCATGAGAGCATCAAATTAAAACCAGAGTTGTCAGGATCCAGGCGAGGGTCAGGCACGGCGAGGAGTTAGTCACAGGCTGAGGCAGAGACAGGCTGGTGTCGAGGCAGGCTTAAACAGGAACAGGACAGAAGGAGTAACGCTCAGAATTGGCGGAATAAACCAGAACAAGACTTCGCACCTGAGCACAGCTTGAAGCCTCCCTATAAATGTTTGTGGTGATTGCTTTAATGAGGGACAGCTGGTGAGGTCTGGGAACAGCAGGCAGAGGCTTATGGGAAATGAAGTGAAAGTGAGGCTCAGGAGAGATTTAGAATTCAGGCGATGGCTCCCTCTGGTGGTCTGAGGGGAAAAACCGACTGATTCATGACAGTAATTAATTCAAGTGACATTTTGATAAGAAACCCTTTGTCATGTTTTCTCTATTCAACCGTTTAACGCAGGAGCTTTAGCTCAAATTTTGACATTCTTACAACTGCTATAACTTTTCAACTGTTTAAGGAATTAGCTTAATTCCAGCATATTCTGAAGGACAACAAAGCATCCTTGGGCTGATACGAAACACTTCAAAGTCGTATAGTTCTCACACAATCATGAAAATCTGCATATTCTGGTGTGACCCGTAAAGAAAATCAGTTTTGTGCCGTTAAGTTACACTTTACATTAGTAATGTGTTGCATAAGGATGGAGAGCTTATATGTAGAGCCACTTTCTCTTTTTCGTCAGTATCTGTTGGTTCACACTGATCGTGAAAACGGTTTAAATATTATGATAGGTCAAAGATCATGTGTTGTATAGGTGTCATCGGTGAAATCTCTGCTGTTAAAGGGTTAATGATGGAGGATGTACCAATGATAATTTAGTACCACCACCTGCTGCATTGTGGCGGGCAGAATAGAGATTGTTGTAAAGCCCTGATGTGAATGTGCAGTCAGCCTGCTCTGTTGCTCAAGTGATGAGATCAACCATATCTTTTTATCTCTGAAAGAGTCTGCATTGGGGATTTCATTGTCGTCTCAGTTCATCACAGACACACATTCTGTTGCCAATGGGACAACAACTGACGGATAGGCAGACTTTTCCTAAAAGCCATTTCTCTGTTAAAAGAGGAAAGAGAAGGAAAGTTTAGAGCACTAACAAAAAAAAAAAGTATTTAAAACTCTAAAATATAATGTTGTTATGATAATCAAAAAATATTCAAATGTAAACACATTTTGCAGGGTGACAGCTTAAGCTTACCGACCTGCGTGGGTATTCCAAGCTTTTGGGTCATCCAAGCCTGTAGAGGCTTAGAGACAGAAGTAAGAGGAGCACTTCCTGTTGTCTCATACAGCCTTCTTAAAGGACGTCAGGAAAATGGAATGTACCATTGTTGTGCTTGAGATGAGTAAAATGTATTTGTTAGGATAATGGAAGTTATACATGTACAGGTGACACTCGAGTCATTAGTTATGGCTATGTCACACTCTTGCTTCCTACTATTTGCGTACATTGCACAGATAAAAATTGTCATATGTAAACATACATAGAAAAAGTGAGACAACATGTCGGACAACCTGTTGCAACTGTCTGTAGGGTTAAGGAATCTCCTCATACTGCCAGTAGAGATAATTACGCAAGCCAAAATCAGCACGAGTGGAAAACCAGCCAAAAAAAGATCAAGAGGGAGAAACTTGAAATGACCTCCACATGTAACACCAGTCCTGTTTGGAGGGTTTTCTAATTGTTGCCACTGAAGTGCACCTGTTGTTAATTCAATGAACACCAATACAGCTGCAATTGATGAACGAGGCCCTCAGCTGTTTAACCAACAAGAGATTATCAGACAGGGTTTAATTCAATTCATGCCAGCCCCAATAAGAAAAGTGTTCCTTTAATTTTTGTGAGCAATATATTTACAATGTACAGTAATCAACCGAACCACAGAAAATATATAAAACACAGAAATGACTCAGTCCTGGTGTTGTTTTTTTCTTTTTGACTTTAGTTCTTAAAGAGATGTTGGGATGAGCCTTATGAAAGAGTCAATATAAACTCATTTTTTGAAAAAGGTACTGAAGGTTTGGCACATGTGTAAGGGATTGAAAAAGTCCTACCGCACTGGTAGTGTAAAGGCAAAATCCAAAACAAGCCTGCCATCTTCAGAGGGTTTATCCTCTCTGCTTCCGGGTGTGGTACAACTCCCCAGTCAAACAACTTTGTCCAGCGCTCTGGTCAAGCGGCCCATCAACCGTCCTGACAAACACCCGGTCAATCAACTTGGTCAGTTCACTGTTTGCTCAACTGTGTTGATTCAGTTCCCAGCTTCTAGTGATGAACGCCAGCCTAATAAAAAGACTTGTCAATGAACTGGTAAAAACAGAATTAATACGTTGCACCTTTAATTTGCAAGTCTACCTGCAGCAGCGGTACACAGCCCAGCTTCCCCAAGCATGCACGTTGGCATTCTGACTCGCCTTTAAAATACCGGAAGCCCTACATCTCCGCCGGACTAACAGAGTCGTGTGGTACTTTCACAGTGGAATGGCAGATTTAGAGCGACCATGCAGAATTTCATCTGGGTTACACTAGTCATGTGTCACAATTCTGCTACGTACAAATTAAATTTCAGTCATGTATGATATGGGTAAATCATAAGCTTTCCTTGCAGATTTTCGTTGAGGGTCTTGACTGACTGGTCTTCACCTGAATTCGATTTTAAACTGTTGGACATTTTTGGTTGGTTGTGATCTTTGTATTTTATGCATAGTTTATGTAGTTCATATGCAATTATGACGTAAATCTTGCACAATTGTGAGTGATTTTTGAGAGATGCATAAACAAATTTGTGGCTTTTCATGAAAGTAACAACCTTGTATTACAGCTATAGTTTAAGACTAAATCTATTACAAAACAGAACTCAGTGTAGATAAGATTCACAGCCAGCAGATTCTTGTTCGGGGTCTCGGGAATGTGGTTACCATCTAACAGAAAAACACATTCCACAAACTGCTAACCCACTTCTGAAGAACCAAAAGAATAACTGTGATTCTTACTGGTATTCTGACCAGTAAATTAAGTTATTGTCTGTCTGTTGCGCAAAGCTCTCATTCAAAAGATCTGACGCACGCAACTCGCCTCACCCCCACACAAACACACTTTGTTGAGTGGTGGTGAGAATATTTCTCTGTTTACTCAAGTGCCACTTCATGATTAAAAACTAATCAGGCTTGATCCAGGCTGGGATCCCTCTACATACTGATACTGACAGAACTGGAATCATCTCACTGACAACAGAGGGGTTGAGGAGCAGGAGCTAGAATCACATCCACAGAAGGAACTATGTGATGTGTACATAGAGAAGTGGATAATTAAACAACTGTATGGGATACAGAGTAGCCAAACAATAGAAAGTTTAAAGGTAATTGTCACTTTCTCTTACATAGTCAAAATTGTCAAAATGTGTCTCGGCTCCAAAGGGGCTTTAAACGTTGTTTTGAGAAGTATGGTGTTGAAGTCCTGATTCAATCCTTGTTTGATCTATTTTAAATGCGTTTCCAGTGGTTTTTCCATTATGAATGAATGAATGAATGAAATGGTTTATTTCAAGCAATCAGGTTATAATACATGGAATAACATCAATAATAAATCACAAATAGATCGCTTGAAAGGGGTGGAAGGAAGGATTATATAATCCCACCGACTCGACCATACATTTTCTCTACATGAATAATCAATATCGGTTCAGGACTTAAAATCAATATCAAATATAGTTTCAGGTTATAAAGATCAATAATATCAGTGATGTAATAGATTCCAAAACATCCATGACAAATCATTTTATAATATTCATCAACAGTAATCTAAATATTCTCATTAAGGATTCAAAAAATATCAGTAGTAATCAACTTCATTTGTTAGGCAGAAAATTATATAAATATTCTTATATTAAAAAAGAACAATTTGAGCAGATTGCATTTATCAAAGAACGATTATTATTATGAAAAAGTGCTAAGTAAAAAATCATGATTATTAATGGAGAACTTCAA